>JAVTVY010021778.1:0-97199 GCA_036873755.1 Hanleya hanleyi
GTCATCATGTTTTACCTGACGTTGCCCAGTAATAGTTCACTCGATGTGTTTCCTGACAATACCTTGACCAAGTATGTCACTCAATTACCACAACCGTTACATTTACCTGGACGATGGGAATGTGGACTGGTGGAGATTCAATACCCTTACTCATGGTACAACGTACAAGACGGTGAAGTATGGTACGAAGTGACCTACGAAGATAGAATCTACAGACTGATTCTCCCCCAAGGCCAATACGATACACCGGCGAAGTTCATACAGGGTCTGAATGCTATGATGGAGTACAAGACTCTAAAGCAGAGCGCGGCAGATATAACCACCCTGAAAGCCTTACGCTTCAAGAGAAACATAGCCTTCGATGTCAACGTAAACAACGACAAGAGCTCTATCGTGCTCACCGAAAACGTGAACATAAGACTCAGTCCTACACTAACGCAAATGTTAAGGATGCCTTACAGCGTGGTCAGGGGTGCCACCATTGTCAACGGTACCCATTTGATGGATATGAATGTAGGTATGTACGGACTGTACGTCTACTCGGATGCCGTGGACAGCCATATTGTGGGTGATATGAACACACCTCTGTTACGGGTGGTGCCCATTAGCAAGACGTATGGCGAACAAGCCACCCACAGTTTCAACCCTATCATGTTCCTACCCGTACGCCATACCGATATCGACACGATCACGGTGGATATAAGAGATGACACGGGACGTCCGATCCCATTCGAACGAGGAAAAGTGGTGTTGACACTTGCTTTCCAACAAACCCGCTCTCCTCACTTCGTATAATATGTACGTGCCTTACCAGTGCCATACACCCAGCTATGCCGACTACTACAAGAAACAAACGGGAGGAGGCATGCCCATGTTTAGCGGGGCACGCATGCAACGAGGTCACGGCTTGGGAAACATACTGGGCAGCATTGTGAAAACGTTTTTACCCATGGTGACACGGGGTGTGAAAGCGGTGGGAAAACAAGCGATACGCAGTGGATTGCGCGTGGCCGGTGATGTGATGGAAGGCACAGCATCCCGACAAGCCTTCAAACGCCGGGCTAAAGAAGCCGGAAGTGTATTGATCGCCAAAGCCCTTAAAAGACAAAGACCGACACAGCCCCGATTCATTCAGCGTCCAGCACACCGACGACGCACACCCCAAAGGAGGAAGAAGAAGAAGAGCTCCCCGAACAAGAAGAGACGTAATAGGCGAGACATCTTCGCATAATGGCCTTCATTCACTCCGAGTCCTGTCCGTCTACCAACAGTGAATTGGATTTGTGGACTGTTCCACCCCCCCAAACCAGTGTAGGTGAAGGACGTTGGGTAGAACATCGACCCCTGGCTAGCCTGACGGGGATGGGTCCCGTGGAATTTACCATTGAAAACAAAGATACGGCCTACCTGGATTTAGCCCACTCCTACTTGTACGTCAAAGCCAAAATAACGAACAAGGACGGGACGAATCTGGAGGATAAATTGGAAGTAGGCCCAGTGAATCTTTGGCTGCACTCCTTGTTCCAACAGGTAGATATAAGTCTGAACGATAGACTGATCAGTACGTCCACTAATACGTACCCGTACCGAGCCTACCTGGAGACGCTGTTGTCATACGGCACTGATGCCAAAACATCACACTTACAAGCTGCGCTGTACTTCAGGGATATGCCCGGCCACCATGACAACCTACACGGTAACAATAGTGGGTTCGTCACACGCAAAAAAATGACAGCCGAAAGCAAGTCCGTCGATATGATGGGACGACTGCACGCCGATCTGTTCATGCAAGACCGCTACATGATGAACGGGGTATCCATCAAGATCAAGTTGATCCGGTCCTTACCCGCGTTCGCCTTATTGGCCAGTGCAGAGGGAGATCCCCATTACAAGATCGTCATTGAAGATGCAGCCCTGTTTGTCCGTACGGTAGATTTGCAACAGGGTGTGTTGCTGAGTCACATGCAAGCCTTAGCGAAAAAACCAGCCCAGTATCCCATACGACGCGTACAGACCAAGGTGTTCTCTGTCCCCCAAGGTACGATGATGGCCAACAGAGAGAATTTATTTCTAGGGGATCTGCCTAAACGTCTTACCCTGGCGTGTGTGACCAACACCGGATTCAATGGAAATTGGGCTGAGAATCCCTTCAAATTTGAACATTTCAACATCAACTTTGTGGCACTGCACGTGGCCGGTCATCAAATTCCAGCCCGACCCTTACAACCGGACTTTACTAGCGGAAACTATGTGCGGACCTACCTGAACCTATTTACAGCCACAGGACAAAACAACCAGGACGAAGGCAATACCATCAGTCGACAAGACTTTAGCCATGGGTACACATTGTTCGCCTTTGACCTCACCTCCACCTTGGAACACGATCATCAACTGGCTTTGCTGAAGAAAGGAAACCTACGGTTGGAACTGCGTTTCTCCAAACCTCTAGACAGCACCATTAACGTGATTTGCTACGCCGAGTTTGATAACATCATTAGCGTGGATGAGCAAAGAAACGTGCTGTGTGACTACGCCAGCTAGAGATCATGGATACAGAACAGCTGATGGACATACTCCAGCGAGATCCCAAGATCCCCTTTCGAGGTGTGTTTCCACGCAATGTGTTTCCCACCCACTCCACCACCCCAGCAGCCTATATCCTGAATACAGACACGAGGAGTCGACCCGGTGAACATTGGATAGCTGTGTACGTGGACACCCTAGGCCAAGGCGAATACTTTGATTCCTACGGACTTGCACCCCTCCATACCGATTTGGTGAAATTCATGGACGTCTCTACTACTGAGTGGCGTTGGAATACGCAAAGATTACAAGGACCCTTGAGTAGTGTGTGCGGACAGTACTGTGTGTTTTATCTCACTCACCGGAGTAGAGGACATTCTATGCCAACCATTGTACATATGTTTGATGATTATTATCAAGCCGAAGACCGTGATGTCCTCGTCTATGACTGGACAGCCTCTCGTTTTAATGTGCATGCTCCATTTCTCTGGTTAACTTAAAAAATGTACTGCGCGCGCGCGCGCAGACCACTATTATTATTATCACATTATATTGTTATGACGTTGTTGTTCTGACGTTCATTGTTGAATAAATTGATGAAAAAACACAAAAAAAATGATTTGACTTTTTCTCTCTTTATTTAAGTCAACAAGAATGATGAGTTACTCTATACAAATAGAATACAGGGTACAAATAGTAGGGTATGTACACATAGAATAGTAGTGATTAAGGTACAAAAAAAGTTTGTCAGGAGTAGGATTCGAACCTACGACGGGTTTCACCCACCAGCACTTAATACCGGCGCCTTAGACCACTCGGCCATCCTGACTTTTACAGTTTTATAACTCGTGTATCCACAGTTAATGTTCCACATTTTACAAGTCCAAGTATGTAGTGCTCACACCGTCGGCCAATACTTTTCGTTTGGGATAAAAGAAAGTAAAGGCGTCTCTTTGCTGGATATAGGTCCGCATCTGGTGGTCGACGACCCGGAATCCGCGATTAGTGCCACTCGCACTGGCCTGGCTTTGTAACACGCCCAGGTAGAGAGCTTTGTCTATGTTGGGATCGCGCCGGCTCACTCCTTTGCAGCTAAACTTATCCTCTCCTCCATCTCCTCCGTAACAGTAGTAGGTCTTGGAGGAGAGCGCAATCATAGCATCCCCGCTCCACTCCAGCTTGAAGAGCCCGGGTGTCCGCTTGTCGTAGGTGTAGTGATCGCGTCGGGGTAGCCACTGGTCCCGTTCCGCCTCATATTGTGCCCGTAACTCGGGTTTGACGAGAGACTCCCAGTCCGGATGGGAAACGGCCATGTAGGCCGAATCTGTGTCCATTTCCATGAGTTGCCAGTCTGAGGGATCAAAATACACACCCATAAAATCATAGATGAATTCCAGCATCCTCAGCTTGGCCATCTGATAGACCATACACCCAATTTGGAGGGGTAAATTATACCGGATAGTCTTCTTGGCTGACGTCACTTCATAGGTGTGGTCATCGATCACCTCCACGGATCGAAACAGCGGGGAATTCACTTTTTTGCGAGCTTGGGTAGTCGTGCAAATGTTCACATTGACGTGCTTATCCTGGTTCGTTACCGTTTTTCCATAATAACCATTGCCAGTGAGTTTCCAACATTCAGCCATGATGGCTTGACTCGGGTCTTGATCACCTTGACGACGGGCCTTCGTCACGAGGTCCGCATTCTCCGCAAAACAAGCCTCAGGTACGTACTGGATCACTTGATAGATTTGAGTAATTTCCAAACCGTGGTTCATGTACCACTGCAGTAAGGGGGTGCCCAGCAAGATTTTCTCGGCCCACATACTTCCAATCAACATGCGGCGAGGTTTAGGCAAACACTCGTGTTGCTCCGCATAGGCGCTCATGGTCTCTCCAATGTCAGACCGACCCACCAGCGTGTTCTTGAAGATAGGCGGACACTGGGCGAAGAGGGGCTTGAGAGTGTCGGGAACATGCACATCACATTCTACAAAGCCGTAGAGCTCACCCGAACGAATGGCGTCCAACATCTGGGGTAGACTGAGCAGTCGCCGACGACTCAAGGGATATTCACGTTCTTTTAAGAACCGTTGTAAATGGGGCAGGGCCTGGCACATCGTGTGGAATTCACACTCCCACATCTCTATGAGATGGTATCCTCGCTCTTTGACATAATCACCGTTGGTCACTACTTCGTCCCGTAATTCTTGCGCGGTTTTTCCACGTCGCTCATTGAAGCGTCCAGCGCTAAAATGACATTCGTGGCCGTGCCAGTAACACCCGTAAAACTGGAATACAGTGGGTGTGCCTTGTACAAAGGCAAACCCATCGACGGGCAGTCGGCGATCTCCTATCCGCTTCTCCGTGGCGTTGGTCTGGTGACGTATATAAATGGCCCGTCGATAGGCTTCCCAATCTATCCACTGGTCGGCGAGATGTTTGTACGGCGTCCTTTGAGGTGTAAAATGCCGACCGTTCGCACACCAACGTGTATAATGCCCACTGGGCATAGGTTGTGCGAGCGACCACAGGTACAAGGCATTGGCGTCAAATCCAATGATTTTGGCACAGGGTTTCCCACTAGGCAGCGTAGTGACGTCCTTCTCATGGTAGCGGTGGAAAATAAGACTGGGGCCACCCACAATGTTCTGCTTCAAACAATCGTGCATGTCTGCATCTTTTCGTTGTATGAGTGAAAAGTACGTAGGACACTCTTGAAACAGATGGCGAAGCGCCAGACCGGGTAAACTCAAGCACTCTTTGAAGATGTCCACACGCATTTGGCGACGAAAGAGTTGCACCATTTTCTCGGCCGCTTCGAGAAAGGGCACGACGTCCAAATTGTTGTACCACACCAGGAAATCTCGCAACGTCTTCATGCTGTGGCAGTTCCATACCTGCTGGAGTTCGATGTAGGTGGCCTCCGGCAGAGCTTCCCCTTTCAGGTCATTGTAAAACGCTTCCCGAGGTGGTAACTGGGTGTCTTCTAAGCGGTCCAGGCTCGTCATATAGGTGTAAGGAAAGTAACCTTTGGTTTGTGCACAGTGATAGGCCTTGACCCACTGGTCATAGCTACAATTTGGAGCTAAATAGTTCCGTACATCGAGAAAATGCAGTGATGTGGTAGTGAGGGCCATGTGGTTGTTGATCTTCTTGATCACCGACTTGAGGGTATCGGCCTGCGCTAAGTAAGGATAGAGAAATTCCTTCACCAGGTTCAAGTCGTATCGCCCCGAATTGAAGCCGAGCACCGGTAACTGACCTAAGTATTGAAGGAACCGTAACTTCAATTTCTCCGCATAAGGTTTAGGTAATGGGACATGCTGCGACTGCAGAGGCTGGGACTGCTGGGACTCGGACTCGGACTCGGACTCTTCATCGTCGCTGAACGCTACACCCGGTTCAGGAATGCGGTCGTCCAGCTGGGTCAGTACGTCGTCGAACTTGGCCACCAACAATTCCGTACTGGCCGCACTCACTCGCTCTAAATACTCCATCATACGGGTGATCAACTCATGGGCTTCTCCCGTGGACACGAAACACACCGGTGCAGCGTCATAGCCAGGTACATTGGATGAAATGCTGACACTGAGGGGGATATGTCGCTGTGTCCACTGCGTTTTAGCCGAAAACAGGTCCATGGGCTCCAACACGGCCTCAAAATCATAGCATGCCCGGTAGGGAAAATAACGGTCCTCTTCCGGTATGATGATACCCTCCTCGGCCAGTTCCTGGAAAATAGTAGGTGTATTATGATACACTCCACCCGGATAGACTCGCTTGACACTGTTGTCACCGATTTTCTCGTGGCAATGTAAGCTGTAAGACTGGTTAAACACACGATGGCATTGGGCACAACTGAAAGACTGAGCGTACAGGCTCATATTGGTAATGAGCGAAAAATGACTCACGCCATTGTCATCGAACACATTCACTTTCATCGTAGCAGCATACCGTTCTGTGGATCGACGAACCAATTCAGCCACAAAGGTGTCGTCATCCTCCCGTCGTAATCGATAAACAAAGATATTAATATCGAACAATGTTTCCACATCATCCAAATTCTTAAAGGGAACTCCACGGAAGTGCCGCTTATCCATGTCGTGCTGCTCTAGATATTGTTCCCAATAGCCATCGGTCACTGTGTCACAAGCCTGGGGGTCACACTCATCCAGATGCACGGCCAAACACCGAAACAGACATTTCCGGTCTTTGTAGGGCCCCCTTTTTTTTCCTGCTGTTAATGCATACAGGCCTTTTCGAAAAAGCAACCACGGGGGAAGTTGTACAGGAGCACCGATCGGGTGATCTCGCATTTTCGTGATGAAAAATGTGACGTTAGTCACCATTTCCACCAACCATTGTGTATTGGGGCGTTGCAGGCGGGCCCACTCCAACGGGTCTAATGTAGTGAGTTGCTCGACCACCGGCTCCAGAGAAATCGCAGCCGTGATGGTGAATGGCTGGTCAAACACATACGAATTGTTACTGGGATAGAAATACCGCAGTTGGTCCGTCTCTTTGTGCCGTAAGATATACCCAAATGTGACATTCAACTTATAGGCTGTCACCTGATCTTTGAAAATGTTCTCGGCATATGTAGTGAGATACGTGAGGTCCTCCAGGCGAAAATTGTATAAGTCCAAAAGACGACGATCACGATGAAAACAATGGCGTATGGTAGCCCAGTGTCGTTGATAAATGGCCCTGACACGTGCATCTTCAGGCAAGACTTCAACCGGAGGTGCTGCTGGGTCGAAGGGAAAATCTTCTCCACGTCTCATGCTTACTCGAAAAAAGTAAATGGATGGCTGTGCTGGCTGCGTGGCTGGCTGGCTGGCTGGCTGGGAGACAGGTCAGGTAAGTCAGATTGAATACACCCTTGCCCTAAAAAATGAACTCCTTTTATAGACCATTGACCTCATTTGCATATTTTCAGCAGACAACAGGCCGCCATCTTGAAAACGACCACCCCTAACATACAAAAACAAGCCACCATCTTGAAAACGATCACCCCTAACACACACAAACAAGCCGCCATCTTGAAACACACCCAAAGACCTCATTTGCATATTTTGAGGGGGCAACAGGCCGCCATCTTGAAAACGACCACCCCTACCACACACAAACAAGCCACCATCTTGAACATATGCAAATGAGGGCTGGGAAAAACCCATAACACACACAAACAAGCCGCCATCTTGAAACCGACCACCCCTACCCTACAAAAACAAGCCGCCATCTTGAAACCGACCACCCCTAACCTACAAAAACAAGCCGCCATCTTGAATACGACCACCCCCACCCTACAAAAACAAGCCGCCATCTTGAAAACGACCACCCCTAACCTACAAACACAAGCCGCCATCTTGAATAAACACAATGAACCCAATGACCTCATTTGCATAAAAAACACATTTAAGCCGCCATCTTGAATACGACCACCCCTACCCTACAAAAACAAGCCGCCATCTTGAATACGACCACCCCTAACATACAAAAACAAGCCGCCATCTTGAAACCAACCACCCCTAACCTACAAAAACAAGCCGCCATCTTGAAACCGACCACCCCCACCATACAAAAACAAGCCGCCATCTTGAATAAACACAATGAACCCAATGACCTCATTTGCATAAAACTCATTTGCATATACTCACGTATGCGATCACCCCCATTACAACCCCAAATATCAATTCTGCGCATGCGCAGTGAAGAGCTAAAGGTAGCAGATCCATGCTACCTACTACTCACGTGCCAGTCACATGGCAAGTGTGCACATGTCAAAACAATGTGCCCAAAACATAACACAATATCAAAACAATTGCTGGATAATTCTTCCAGTAGCTTCAAATCCAAAATAATTTATCAACACATTACATGTTCATGAAAATCAAAACAATAACATTTAACTGTATCAAAATGTCAAAACTCCAACCTACATGCAAGATAATGTCAATCAGAACAAACAGAAACAAATTATTTCGAAACAGATTTATCGTACTAGTTCAGTGCAAGAAAAATCATACCAATTCAGTGCAAGAGAAATCATTATGAAAGCTAGAAGTTTTGGTTGACATGGACACAATATGTATTACACTTAAGGAAGTTGTCGATAGGTGTTAATTGAAATCAATTTGTCATCCAACATCTTAGACTTATATCTGAGGATCCAAACAACAATACAAAAAACAAATAACCAAATATCCAAGCTTCTATGGCCTATTCGGGTATTGTGGGGGCTCATCAGCCAACACCCATCAGGTTTTCACAGCCTATTCCAAGCATTCATATGCTACAACCACCAGTACGTACATGTACTCAGTGTATACGCGATAATCTTAGTTTCATTTAGCCCAAATTGCGTTAAGTGTTTAGCTCACCAGCTACACTAGCTATTATGGAAACTGATCGCAATAAATATCCTAATAAAAAAAAATCATTGTGGATCCACATTACAAGATACTCGTACAAACTTCAAAGGCTAGATTTATCAATCTGCAAATCACTAAATTTATCTGTCAGAAAGGTTCATGCAATCTATCAGTTTCAGTGCAAGAGAAATCATTATGAAAGCTAGAAGTTTTGGTTGACATGGACACAATATGTATTACACTTAAGGAAGTTGTCGATACGTGTTAATTGAAACCAATTTGTCATCCAACATCTTAGACTTATATCTGAGGATCCAAACAACAATACAAAAAACAAATAACCAAATATCCAAGCTTCTATGGCCTATTCGGGAATTGTGGGGGCTCATCAGCCAACACCCACCAGGCTTTCACAGCCTATTCCAAGCATTCATATGCTACAACCACTAGTACGTACATGTACTCAGTGTATACGCGATAATCTTAGTTTCATTCAGCCCAAATTGCGTTAAGTGTTTAGCTCACCAGCTGCACTAGCTATTATGGAAACTGATCGCAATAAAATATCCTAATAAAAAAATCATTGTGGATCCACATTACAAGATACTCGTACAAACTTCAAAGGCTAGATTTATCAATCTGCAAATCACTAAATTTATCTGTCACAAAGGTTCATGCAATCTATCAGTTTCACCATTAATTTATCAACTTCACTGGACATGCAGCATGATCAATAATTAACAAAACGTGCACAATGTCAAAGATGTCAACAGTTCATATAAGGCATTAACAACATGATCATTCAAGGGAGAGAGAGAGAACTAAGGTTAAACCTCGAGGTCAATACATGCTACCAACCTATCTGAGGATTCAGTCCAGAATGTTCCAAGAAAGTTATAAGAATAAAATGTCTCAGTGTTCATTAGGCATGACTCAATTCTGTAAATTACACACTGTTCATCACACGCACTAATGTCAATCAGTGGGAACTTCACAACATCAGGCAGAAAGTTCAGGGAAGTCCAGGCAGAAAATATATCACAACACAGTTATGTTTTCAATCACTATAGCCATTTACAAGGCTCTGTTAAGTAGAACGAATCAAACTGTACCTGTATATACTGTTTCCACGGAATGGACTCGTTCAAGAGGTTTCTGGCACACGCTTTCACGTCACCAAGGAAAAGGAGAAACATGTCGCTGTTATAGGAAGGAACAGTGTTTGGGTCGAAATCTTATCACTGAGATGGACATCACTCACGGCAGTTGTGGACAGCAGTTTGGAATTCTGTCCAGTCAGAATTACAAGGCAGTTCAAGGAGGCGTTGAACAGGGTCACACATTTCACAATGACCAACAAACAAAGGCACCAAATGTTTTCGTCAGTCACCGCCCCCGTCTGGGCGAGTTAATTACCGTCTGCAATACCGCAATAGGTTCAAAAAGGAAGGAAGGTCCTTTACCTGTTCTCTTTACAATTGACGATTGTCCTTGGCCTGAATATCAGTTCGCAGATTGTCCACAAGTTTCGTGATGCCATGGGCAATGGCCTGGAGCTCTTGTAGTTTTTCTGGCTCAGCCATTTTGTTCAAAAGTTAGTACTCTCATTGTCCTCGGTCGATCATCTGAATCTGTCGTCTCATGATCTTGTAGTTGTATCCAAAAGAAAATTGTCTTTATCCTGGCAAGCTCGCCATTATGAAATTTTGGGTCTTCAAGACGACAAGGGCTTGTGCGCGTGATCTTAAGACGTTGTAACGCGAAGTCGTCTCAGACTCAGGTGATGGTCTTCATAAAACCTGTACAATAATAGATTCCAAGGTCCGCCTTCTGAAATTTCTCGAAGACTTGACAGCCTCTTTAAATGAGACAGGATACAACAACAACGAAGCTCATGTCTGTTGAATATTAAGCCGATTTATTGTAAATTCATTGCACCTAACTTAGGAATGATCGGCAGCATTTGGCAGGCAGACTAGCCCAACTTCATTAACATCAGACCATTTTGTAAACAGTCATTTTCAGAACTGGAGATAGTAACATCTATCATTGGAGACATGATATTAGCCTCTATGAGACCCGATGGTATTGGCCTTCAGTGAGACCTGATGGTACTGGCCTCTGTGAGACCTGTTGGTTTTGGCCTTCAGTGAGACCTGATGGTTTTGGCCTGCCTGTATGTGCCGCTCATTCCATTATATACAATGCTATACGTTACAATGTCAAGTTAACCCAACATAAATGTCCTTATAAATTCGGTGCAATTATGACAGGCAGATCACGAATCTGTCGCATTACATAAATTCAGTCGTCAAAACCAAGGTTAATTCATTACCCTTACACAAGCAGTTTCTATGTTATCCTGTATAAATTTGAAATTACATAACTGTTTCTCACAAATAGTTGTGTTTACAATAACCGACCTAAAGGGTCATGAAATAGTATTTCGGAAATAGTTTTGTCAAAACACATCACAATATCAAGGTTGCATGCACGCAGATTTATATAAAATTGGTAAATGAAAAGTCGAAATTTATGCATTTATATGGTGGCCAAGAATCGACATTTCACAATATGACAGAAAAGCATTCCTCGGCACTTAACATTCAGACCCGAGAATACGGTGGATTCTCGGACGTAGCCTTAGTATCTCAGCCGCGCCTTTATTGCAGATGTTCATGTGGAGACTATGAAGTATCCAGATGGCCTCTAGCACCGGCCTAAGCGGAATTAGATACGCTAGCTCGGGAGCTGTGATGACAAATGAGACCAAACAACTCATCTGATGATAATAGATGAGCATCGTGGACGTCTGGTGGAGTAAACGCCTCCACTTGGGATAAACCTGGTAAATGCAAGTATACCCCCCCCCCCCAAAAAAAACAACTAACCTGCAATGCCCGACGTCGTACGTCTTAAATTTCCCACCAAAACAATAAACCTAGATATATTTGTCAAGAGACATGTACAGAGGGCGGGCCTCGGGAAATACAGTCCACCTGCAGAATGCCGAAAATACACTGCCTTCATGTCGACATGTAGGCTTTACGAATGGGAACGGATCCTGTTTGGACTGACATGGGCCTGGTGCTTTTCAAGGTTTTATGGATAACTTACTTGAAGATATGCGGAATAACATTTGTATCGCCTACTTGGCGATCTTTTAGTTTATTAGTGAATACTTTGAAGGCCACCTCTACCAGGCAAGGAGTGTTCGACGACGCATACAGGGGGCTGACATAATACTGAAACCTACAAAGTGCGAGGTGTGTTGGAGACAAGTAATATACCTAGGATACATTGTTTCGAGAGACGGAGACTGCAAGGACTCATCGGAAAAGAAGCCTGTCAGAAAGTCGAAGAAGAAACGCTGTAGATTTGTTGGGAGCTTCGTCCAATTTTGGGGTTTCTAGACTACAACAGGACGTATTTGAAAAGCTTTTCACGAAGAGTTAGAATTTTGTATGTACTGCTAAAAAGGACGAGTTCGAAGTGGCAGTCCATCCCAAGAAAGGTAAAGCAAGGCGATCACGGCAGGTTCGTCCCAACCAATCGTGTAGACAGAGGAGCATACCAAGTTTCTGACTGGGTTGGTGGATGACCTTTTGACGGAACAGGTAATGACCTTGGATGCCTCGCAAGAAGGACTTGGGGCTGTTCTCTATCAACCCGAGGAAAGTGGGCGACTTGGCGTCATCGAGTTGGGTTCTCTGAGACTCTGAGATGAATTACCACACCTGTTCTGGTGGACTGGAATTACCAGCGTTAAGATGGGCGATAACAGAGAGATTCCGGGATTATTTGTATTATGACCCAAACTTTGAAGACAACCCGCTCACGTATGTATCAAAAACGGCCAAACTCGACAGCACCAGACATCGGTGAATAGCTAAAATTGCTGATTCCCAGTTCAGTATCAAGTGTGGTCTCGGTAAAAACAATGACGATGTGAATGGACTCTCGCAAATGCCACTGGACATTGAATAGGTGATGAGAGAATGTGCAGAATCAATACCTCCCCCCCCCCCACCGCAACTTAAACATTTCGGATAGCTGAAGCAGTCGAGGCAGGAGAACAGACACTGATTGCTTCCCTTTCGATGGCTCGTGTAATCCGGGTGAGTTCTCAGACGACCGTGTGGAGACTTTACATCCGGAACTTTCTCTTGTGGCTCCATAGTACCTGTCCTTACCCTGACCAGGAGTAAGAAATGCAATATTATTCCCACAGGATATGCTGGGATCGTTATTAGTGATAGAGCTGTGCTCCTGTTGATCCTTATAGTAACTTATCTCTGTTAAAATCTTTTGAAACGGTGAGACATATTTTTAAAAACTCTTGAAAACGCAAACTCCATGGTACTGTAGATGGACACGCAATCTTCTTGCCATGTATATTATACAATGCTGGGAAATTTGCACATACTATGCAGGCTATCCTGTTATAACGGAAAATAGTTTCTATTTGCACTTTTTTGGTTGATTGAATAGTGATAAATTGTCAGTCCCTAACATGTGTACCATATTCACATAACGCTCGAATGCATCACATTGGCCGTTATGAGTGAGTGAGTGAGTGAATAGAATTTAACGTCGCTTTCAACAATATTTCAGCTATATCGCGACGAACCAACTAAGCCCCACCCAGCCAAGTTGCATTCCTGCTACTTCAAAGAAGAAATCTTTGAAGCAGCATGGAACCAGAGACCCTCCATCCACCCTATAAAACACTGAGGACAGCACACAAGACATAGACAGGACGCTTACATGGTGCAATAAAGACAAGTGATATTACAATGCTAGACATCACATTATCAAGTTCCGCTTGACCTACCTCGACCATGCGAATCCCGATATTGTAATTCCGGTTCACATGAGAATCATGGGCATTTCAACATCGTCTCTGATGGGGAGAATGAAGATAAATGTTTATTATTATCCTGAAGTGAATACGGAAGTGCATAAATAATACATTGGGTCCGTGACCAAATCCCGCCATGAGGTCAATACTAGTTTGTAATTCCGTGTTCTGTATTTTCTCGATATGAGACCCAAACAGAATGTGCACTGCAACGTATCAGACTCTTTTCCCCGCCTTTATATAGAAGTTGGACATAGACATTGGGGGCTGAAACTGCATATTGAACTCTCGCAGTTAAGGCATAAATTGAACCATAACAAATAAATATTGCACCAGAATTTCTAGAATGAGTAAATAATCTCGAATCTTCTCACAAAATGTACAAATATGACAATTACAATCGTCTGGTCAGTCATTCATAATTCAACCGTCGTCCACTATAAAGAATATCCGCGTCCAAGATCCGCGTCCAACGATAATGGGCTACGACGACGATGTACGTTCATTTCTGATCATCGTCCCAAGATATCTGCTTGAACTAGAGTATACTTTCTGATCTTTTTCTCATGAATTACGAATTATTGGGTTCCGTGACATAATTCATCGTTTCTTACCTTCTCGTGCTTACGGGGAAACTAAAATCCACCGAGTTCATCCATTTCTCGGGCGTTTTCACCACAAGAATGCGTTTTGTTGACGAAATTCGGAGAACATAACTTTTGCAACGAGACTACGTTTAGGCTGTCCCCATCGATCACGCCACAGGCTACTCACCTTACTTTTTGTTGTAAAAGGACTGTGCATAGAAACCTCTTATCATCCTGGAAAATAACTCGACATCGAAACAAGGTACAGGTCAAAGAGTCAGAATCGAGGAATGCCGATTGGTAGATGTGGTTCGATCAGCCCACTATGGATCCAAATGCAGAGGTATGTGCTCCACGCGAGCGCGGTGTGACTCCTATAGAGATAGTTGGTGCAGGTGAACCTCCTAACACAAACGTGACTCATTACCTTGGACCTACAGAGTTTGTTCGAGATGATCTATACGACAACAACGGTCCAGACGTAGCCGAGGTTGAGCCATCAGCTCAGATTCAAAGACCGCAAAGGCACCGTAGACTACCAACTAGGTTGACTCATGATATCTTCGGTGAGGTTACGCAACATCGACAAAAGAAATCGTTTAACTGCTGCCGAATGTTTCGGGCCTCATATTGAGCTGTCCGATGGTACCAGGATGACATTCATCCACGATCCCAGTGTGAGAAACCAGGTGAATCATAGGATGATCGAAGTGATAACAGTTCCTATGAGAACCAATGGATTGTGAACTGACTAAATGTACCAACGTGATGTATTTTAGTGAGGTGCACATCTGTACGAGTTCTTGTGATGTCAGGAGATATGTGGACGAATCGGTGTGTAACACCAGAACGTTAGAGACTGGCTTATAGGAATCTACTGCGGAGCTCGTGAGGCTTGTGGACAATACTTAAGGATTTTCACAAGTGTATCGTACCCAAAATGAAATGTGTAAGTGAGAAGCCAAAGTCAAGCGTAAGTGCAATGGAATCGACTGTTCTATGATGTCAATGGGCAAACTGTATAGTCATTTTGTAACTATGTTTAGGACATCTCTTCAGCGAACCGGCCATTTCATTAGAATATGTTTCCGATATGAAGAGAAATATGAAGAGCAAGAATAAGGGCCACTAAATTGATGTGTGCAGACAGAGCTGTCGTGATCACCCAGGGAGCAAAGGTGTTGACCATTATGTGTCATGTGTATTTTTGAATATTGTTAATTTAAAGGACGACCTTTAATTTAGTGGGAGAGAATGTAAAGATCAGTGTTTATTTTATTGTTCAAGTTATTTATTCTTTGAGACCGCCCATAAGTCCAGTCGGGGTATTTATGTTAAATTTGATATGCTACTGTAGCGGACGCCACTACCGGTACCGCTATGATGATTATTCATCTATTCATTTATTCATTTATAACAATCACATTTCAGGTCAAGAATTAAGAACCGTGGGGAAGAACTTTCAGATTTGGATCAGGCCTTATTAACGGTGGTGCAGATGGCCTATCCTGACGCGACCTGCATGATGCCTTAGCCAAAGATCAATTTTTGTCGGGTTTACCAAGGGTAAACCCTACATTAGTATCACTCTTCAGTTTTTCTTTTTTCTTCTGCACATGTGTAGTTTTGATCTCCTGCCCGGAGACTGTTCTCATTTGATGCCCCTTACAGCATTCATAAAAAATACCGTACTTCTGTCTGACAGTCATATACACATGTGCAATGCACGGTAGCTTGTGCATTGAACGTGAACGTACATTATCGCAGTAAATTTTATCTTTACAATTTCCTTTAAAATTTGCCTTTCCAATCTATTTTATCCCGTATCATTTGTTACGGCGGGAAGGGTGCGCCGTAGTCATTCTCCAGGCGTAATCACGTAGCGAGTTTTTGTGGATACAAATTATGTATGCGTATCCACATTTTAAAATCACCGAAAACAAGAAATTTCCAGATTGTGGAACACATGATTTTTTGGTGATGTATCCACATTTTTACTTCCACCTTACTTGATCAATTATCAGCATGAGAACTGAATAAAATTGCGACAAAACTCTGGCAGAAATTTTGGCGAAAGTTTTTGGGACAGATTTCGTTATTTTTTCAAGTGTCTGACGTGTTTTCTCCGTCGATCTTCTTCAACAAAACGAAATAGGAACGACTGGCACTTTTGCACAAAACTCTTTTACATATCTGATTATGGTTACAAAGAATGAAAACGTGGGGTGTTTTCCTTTTGCTGGTATGGATGAGAAAGAGATACGATATTTCGATCCCGTCAACGCTGAACTTTCATCCCAAGTCTAAATTTCCCAGAGTACAAGTAATCGTGAATTTGATTGGCTGAACAGTACATATTGGCTCCGCCCACACGTTATTCAACCAATCAGTAAACTTTTTACACGACATACGAATTCAATGAAACTAAATAAATCGGCTCGTTTTCTAGATTTATAGTTTTTCTTTCCAATCCATATGAATTTAAAGGCATTTCTGTAAAACCGTGATTATTTAGCATTTAAAATAACACTATGAGTATGACAGTATCTTGTTTTATAGTCAAGAGATGTTAGAAAAATGATCGTGGAGTAGGAGAATAGCGAATTTTCTGAACTTGTCGGAGATTGCGACGTCTGAAGATTTTCTTGTCTGGATGTACTTTTAGTAGATTCATTTTCTCACAGATTAAATAAGTATGGAAATTATATAAATGTGGATACATGTCTTATATAGGATGCGTATCCACATTTTACAAAAGTCGAAGTTTTATGCTCTAGATAAAAATGTGCATACACATCCTATATAGAGATGTATCCACAAAAACCTTCTATATTGCGGTCACGCCATTCTTCATGGTCCATCGACAACCGATCCGTGGAACTTTTGTTGTAAGATCACAAAGGTGGTGTTAGCTTTAGATATAGGGAATCGTCTTCAATGCATTTTTGATACACACAGCTTATTTAGACTGAATATTTCAGAATTATTTGTTGCTCAAATTGGTTTTGGATAAAGGTGTCCTATTTTTGTAACAAAAAGAAAATCTGCACCGAAAAGTGCATAAAAATACGAAAATAAGCCAATGAACCTATGGTGCGCCATAAATCCGTTTTCGTGCATCTGCAGCCCTTCATTATTTCGTGTCTTGTAATTCAGCATGCATAGGCTGTACAAAATGGTCCATTTCATATCATTTTGATAAAAGTGAAAGTTTGGCCCTACAAACCGAACAGCTTGAGGAAGATTCCTTATAAAGCGAACACCACCTTTCCTCCCTTAAATGATCACAAATATGGGACTAATAAACCCCTCTGATGCAAGTAAACCCGACATCAGTACTTTAAGTACTTTGATTAGAAGCTATTGCTGGAGATCGGAGATTCAAGGTTTGGCAGACACGACCAAATGCATTGGAAAAGGCAGTGCACGTGGACCACGGCGAGAGCGGCGACAGAAACAAGCATTGAGAATACTGTGACCAGTGCACCTGGTGACGAGACAGGTGAGGATTTAAATGCTGAGATGAGCATTTTGACAAAAGTTAACCGAAATGACAAAGGGAAACATTTTTGGCTTAGGCCACGACAAAACCAAATGGCGTTTTCTCGCCAGACACAAAGGCAGCGAATTCTTGGGAGATGCTGGAATTGTGATCAAGACGGTCTTATGCCAATCTGTCCCTATTCAAAGCGAGGCCCTAACAAACGTAAGTCATCTAACACTATGTGCCAATCATAGAGTGTTCCGGAGAAAGGGCAAGAGACAATTGATCTTCGCCATCGCCACATCATGTTGCCAATGAATCTGGTTTGTATATTCAAGCTGCCATAGAACGAAAAGAGGTAATATGTTGCGTAGACAGTTTCCAATCTGATCTGGAGTGTGTGGGAGGAAATTCCACACGCATGAGGCAACTCTGGACGAGACGAGTATACCATCACTGAGAATAGCGGACAGGGCAGACAGGTCTTTATTTGGGGCGATTGAAGTATTAAATATCAGTGGAACTCATCGTATACAGATGATGGTCGTAGGTAACACGGTTGACCCTATCCTGGGATTGGATTTCATGAGCCAACATCTATGTGTGATAGATGTTCTCAAGAGATAGATGAACATTGGGGGAAATGCATTCAATGTGACTTTGCAGGATAGTTTGGATTGTACCAAGTGGCCCTAATTGATATGGTAACTATTTCCACGGGATCAGGAGTATGTGTACCAGGCCGATCAAATAATACAGCTGCTATTGAGTTGGGCTTAATAGAGAATGTTCCAGAACATATGGAACGAAGTGGGGGTATTGCTGGGATGGTCGGTCAACAAGGTAGGAGTTGACGGACTGCTGTCTGTACGCTTGTTGAACCCTACAGACAATACAATTATTCTGAGATCTGGAACCAAGTGTGGGACTTTGGCTGAAATGAATGTTCTTCAACAAGAATATACCAATAGTGTTCCTGGTTGTCCGCCTCACTTGGCTAAGCTCATTGAAATGTCAATTAGCAAGGGTCTCACAACCGAACAACAGCAGGAGGTTCGAAATTTTGCTAGATGATGCCGCTATCTATGCCCTGGATGATGATTATATGGAGAGAACAAAATTGGTCCAGAAATATATCAGAACTGGAGAGGCACTACCCAAACGCATTTCACCTCGATGGCTGCCGAACCATTCCAGAGAAACACTAGACAGACAGGAAAATGACATGCTAACTTTCCAATGGTTTCTGGTCAGCTCCCGTGGTGTCCTGACGGCAATTTAGATTCTGTGTACATTATCGAGCCTTGATTACCATTACAGAGAAAGACACGTATCCGCTACCGATAATACAAGACTCTATGGACACACTGACTGGGGAATGTTGGTGAAGCCCACTAGGCCTCTTGGCTGGGTACTGAAAAGAATATAGTACTCGAAGACAAACCGAAGACTGCCTTCACATTAAAAATAATGCGCATATCATTTCAAGGGCATGCCCTTTGGCCTCTGTAAGCTTCCTGGAACTTTTGAGCGACTGATAGAAGTCTTACTTGCTGGGCCACGCTATGATGTTTGATTAGTGTATCTTGATGATCTTATGTTGGACCCTCATACAATCACTTGAGAATATTGATACATTAAATCCCGCATCTGGCCCACCTCTTTCTGACTTATACAAACATTTTGACACCATTAACCACCAAAATCAGTCAAACCGTACTGATAGTGAAGTGAAAGAGGAAATAAATACCCTGGAACAGTCTGACCATGGAAATAACCATCTTTCTGAGCCAATCTCCTTAAGTGAAATAAAGACGGCTATTAAAACTCTAAAAAATAACAAATCAGCCGGTCCTGATAGGCTAACAAATGAAATGTTAAAATACGGGCAACTCTCTCTTCTTTCTCCTATAACCAAATTGTTTAATTGTATCCTGCAGGCTGGAATTTTCCCATCGATGTGGACCCAGGGCTACATAGTTCCAGTTCATAATACGAAGCTGCGCATCTGAAAACCCCTCGGCTCTGGGCGCCAGCCATTCATAATGTATTCAATTTGAAGCAAGACTTCAGGAACACCAAGCAGTCAAGTGACAAATATACAGATTATGAAGAAATTTGTCATTAGAAATGGCCTCTAAGGTTTATGTCCAATCAGAGAAGTCGGTATTCATTACATAAGTCTGTTGATGCATCGATGATGTATACCAAATTTTGTCATAGAGCATTTGAAAATTATCAGAGATAGAGATCATTAATGATTTCGCATAAATTAAAGATGGCCGCCCATCCTTCCACCACTCAGAGAAACTGATGTGGTTATTCATTGCAAGTGTCTTGATACATGGATGCTGTATACCAAGTTTCATATAGAACACTGAAATGGTATCAAAGATATACATATCAAAGATTTTGCATAAATTAAAGATGGCCACCAAGGTTTCCGCCCAATCAGAAACACCAGAACTGCCATTTATCGTAAGTCTATTGATGCATCGATGATATATGCCAAATTTTACATCGAGCACTCGAACGGTATCAGAGATAGAGATCATTAATGATTTCGCATAAATTAAAGATGGCCGCCCATCCTTCCTGCCACTCAGAGGAACTGATGTGGTTATACATTGCAGGTCTCTTGATACATCGATGCTGTATACCAAGTTTCGTACAGAACACTTGAATGGTATCAAAGATATATATCATTAAAGATTTTGCATAAATTAAAGATGGCCGCCAAGGTTTCCACCGAATCAGGGAAACTGGTTTGGTCATTCCTTTGAAGTTTCTTGATGCATCGATGATCTATACCAAGTTCACACACGGAACAGTGAAATGGTACCTAAGATACACAAGATTAATGATTTCGCATAAATTAAATATGGCCGCCAAAGTTTCCAACCAATCAGGTCCAGATTCAATAGGGTTCTGGGTCATGAGCATATGGATGTGCAGTGCAAGTTTGGTGTGCCTAGGGTAAGTCGTTCTAAAGATATCTTGGTAACGAGAAAGCTGTGATGGTTTCGCATAAATTAAAGATGGCCGCCAAAGTTTCCAACCAATCAGGTCCAGATTCAATAGGGTTCTGCGTCACGCGCATACGGATGTGCACTGCAAGTTTGGTGTGCCTAGGGTAAGTCGTTCTGAAGATATCTTGATAACGAGAAAGGTGTGACGGACGGACGGACAGACGGACAGACGTACATGACGACGACAATACCCTTCGGCCAAATTTTCGCCGAGGGGTAAAAAGGGCGCCAAAGGAGAGGTATCAAATTATAGGGGAATCACTATCCTGAACAGTCTCGGCAAACTTTTCACTAAACTCCTTAATAACAGGCTCTCAAACTTACTGGAAGAAAGTAACATCCTTCCAGAAGAACAAGCTGGCTTCCGTCCAGATCGTCGAACAACAGACAATCTTTACATTATTTCTACTCTTATAGATAATTATGTTAAGAAAAAGAAAAAATTATTCTTCTGTTTTGTCGACTTTAAGCAAGCATTCGACTCGGTTTGGCATGACGGTTTGTTCTTGAAGCTCCTTCGAATAGGAGTTAGTGGAAAATTCTACAAACTCATTAAAGACATGCATACAAAAACAGTACTTCAAGTTAAGCAAAACAACTCGCTCTCGCCTAAGTTAGAAAGCTTGGTGGGAGTCCGCCAGGGAGACAACCTCAGTCCTACCCTCTTTAACGTATTCGTTCATGACCTCCAGTTCAACCACACCGAAAATGACTCGCCCTTATTACATAAAGAGGCTATATCACACCTAATGTATGCAGATGATTTGGTAATAATGTCGAAATCTGAGGGTGGTTTGCAAAATAGCCTTAATCAACTAAAACTATACTGTAGCACCTGGCATCTCAACGTAAATACTGATAAAACTAAAGTAATGATTCTACAACAGCGAAAACGGAAGAAGAACTCATCTCCCGTTTTTCAGATAGGTGATACAACACTACAAATAGTTCAATCCTACCGACACCTAGGGACTACTTTGAACGACAAAGGCCAGTTCATAGACACTGCACTTGACTTGAAGCAAAGAGCTCAGAAGGCATTATATAAAATACGAAAAGTATCTAATAATAGTGAACTCCCAATAAACATCCAACATAAACTCTTCCAGACCTTAATTAAGCCCATTCTATTATATAACTGTGAAATATGGGGATTAGAGGAAAAACTGCTCAAGAACACACACAATTTCTGGATTAGCATTGAATACGAAGCTGCTTATCTGAAAACCCCTCGGCTCTGGGCGCCAGCCATTCATAATGTATTCAATTTGAAGCAAGACTTCAGGAACACCAAGCAGTCAAGTGACAAATATACAGATTATGAAAAAATTTGCCATTAGAAATGGCCTCGAACGTTTCCGTCCAATCAGAGAAACCGGTATTCATTACATAAGTCTGTTGATGCATCGATGATGTATACCAAATTTTGTCATAGAGCATTTGAAAATTATCAGAGATAGAGATCATTAATGATTTCGCATAAATTAAAGATGGCCGCCCATCCTTCCCACCACTCAGAGAAACTGATGTGGTTATTCATTGCAAGTGTCTTGATACATGGATGCTGTATACCAAGTTTCATATAGAACACTGAAATGGTATCAAAGATATACATCATCAAAGATTTTGCATAAATTAAAGATGGCCACCAAGGTTTCCGCCCAATCAGAAACACCAGAACTGCCATTTATCATAAGTCTATTGATGCATCGATGATATATGCCAAATTTTACATCGAGCACTCGAACGGTATCAGAGATAGAGATCATTAATGATTTCGCATAAATTAAAGATGGCCGCCCATCCTTCCTGCCACTCAGAGGAACTGATGTGATTATACATTGCAGGTCTCTTGATACATCGATGCTGTATACCAAGTTTCGTATAGAACACTTGAATGGTATCAGAGATATATATCATTAAAGATTTTGCATAAATTAAAGATGGCCGCCAAGGTTTCCACCGAATCAGGGAAACTGGTTTGGTCATTCCTTTGAAGTTTCTTGATGCATCGATGATCTATACCAAGTTCACACATGGAACAGTGAAATGGTACCGAAGATACACAAGATTAATGATTTCGCATAAATTAAATATGGCCGCCAAAGTTTCCAACCAATCAGGTCCAGATTCAATAGGGTTCTGGGTCATGAGCATATGGATGTGCAGTGCAAGTTTGGTGTGCCTAGGGTAAGTCATTCTAAAGATATCTTGGTAACGAGAAAGCGGTGATGGTTTCGCATAAATTAAAGATGGCCGCCAAAGTTTCCAACCAATCAGGTCCAGATTCAATAGGGTTCTGCGTCACGCGCATACGGATGTGCACTGCAAGTTTGGTGTGCCTAGGGTAAGTCGTTCTGAAGATATCTTGGTAACGAGAAAGGTGTGACGGACGGACGGACAGACGGACAGACGGACGGACGGACGGACATGACGACGACAATACCCTTCGGCCAAATTTTGGCCAAGGGGTAAAAACTAAATAAAACACATTCAGAACAAATTCAACTAAAATTTTGTAAAATGGCCCTCGGAACTTCTCGTCGGGCACATTCCCTTGCATGCCTTCACTTCGACATCCTCATGGCTACTCTGAAATACGACGACCGACTCCAAAACACACAAAATAAACTTCTTAAAGATGCTTATGCCTCTGGTAACCAGAACTGGAAAACAACAGTTGCCAAGTTCAAGAATGCGGCGAACTTGGCAACTGGTGATATAAAAACATGACTAAGTTTCAGAAGAATAGGTACTACAATCAAATAAAATTGCAGCTGGAGCAAGACTACAAAAACTATTTCCTCCAAAAAGTTCAAGAGCACACCCAATCTGGTAAACTGACTCTCCTCTCAACCATATATGAAGAATACAAATTGCAGGATTACCTAGAAAATATACAAAACCCGGATCATAGACGAACAATAACAAAACTACGAATCAGCTGTCACAAACTCGAAATAGAGACCGGTAGGTATAAAAACACCCCAAGATGTGACCGGATCTTTCGCTACTGTACCCAAAATGTAGTAGAAGATGAAGTACACTTCTTGCTATACTGTCCTCGACATAACAAACACAGAGATTATATAAACCAAATTATCCACAGTAACCGACTCCCACCCCATCCGGAAATTATAAAAGTTAAATCTATACTAAATCCCCACAGAGACAATGCTTCAAAAATACCAAGACTGGTACACCAAATGTACCAGTCAAGGCTCAGCCTTAACCCTCCATCAAATACGAAGCTGCTTATCTGAAAACCCCTCGGCTCTGGGCGCCAGCCATTCATAATGTATTCAATTTGAAGCAAGACTTCAGGAACACCAAGCAGTCAAGTGACAAATATACAGATTATGAAAAATTTGCCATTAGAAATGGCCTCTAAGGTTTATGTCCAATCAGAGAAGTCGGTATTCATTACATAAGTCTGTTGATGCATCGATGATGTATACCAAATTTTGTCATAGAGCATTTGAAAATTATCAGAGATAGAGATCATTAATGATTTCGCATAAATTAAAGATGGCCGCCCATCCTTCCCACCACTCAGAGAAACTGATGTGGTTATTCATTGCAAGTGTCTTGATACATGGATGCTGTATACCAAGTTTCATATAGAACACTGAAATGGTATCAAAGATATACATCATCAAAGATTTTGCATAAATTAAAGATGGCCACCAAGGTTTCCGCCCAATCAGAAACACCAGAACTGCCATTTATCGTAAGTCTATTGATGCATCGATGATATATGCCAAATTTTACATCGAGCACTCGAACGGTATCAGAGATAGAGATCATTAATGATTTCGCATAAATTAAAGATGGCCGCCCATCCTTCCTGCCACTCAGAGGAACTGATGTGGTTATACATTGCAGGTCTCTTGGTACATCGATGCTGTATACCAAGTTTCGTATAGAACACTTGAATGGTATCAAAGATATATATCATTAAAGATTTTGCATAAATTAAAGATGGCCGCCAAGGTTTCCACCGAATCAGGGAAACCGGTTTGGTCATTCCTTTGAAGTTTCTTGATGCATCGATGATCTATACCAAGTTCACACACGGAACAGTGAAATGGTACCTAAGATACACAAGATTAATGATTTCGCATAAATTAAATATGGCTGCCAAAGTTTCCAACCAATCAGGTCCAGATTCAATAGGGTTCTGGGCCATGAGAATATGGATGTGCAGTGCAAGTTTGGTGTGCCTAGGTTAAGTCGTTCTAAAGATATCTTGGTAACGAGAAAGCTGTGATGGTTTCGCATAAATTAAAGATGGCCGCCAAAGTTTCCAACCAATCAGGTCCAGATTCAATAGGGTTCTGCATCACGCGCATACGGATGTGCACTGCAAGTTTGGTGTGCCTAGGGTAAGTCGTTCTGAAGATATCTTGGTAACGAGAAAGGTGTGACGGACGGACGGACGGACAGACGGACAGACGTACATGACGACGACAATACCCTTCAGCCAAATTTTGGCCGAGGGGTAAAAACCGGCTGGACACTTCTTAATTAGAGTTTATACATCAACACACTGGCAACTTCTATGTTATGTCCTAGAATTACTACTAACCCACACTGTTGGTTCAAACCATACTAACTAATAATGACTACGTTGCTATAGTACCGTAGTAATTATATTGTTTTGTTTGCCATACTTGTACCATTTTACGATTCGTGCGATAAACATATTGTGTTGTGTTGTGTTGTGTTGTGTTGTGTTGTGTTGTGTTGTGTTGTATTGTATTGTATTGTATTGTATTGTATTGTATTGTATTGTATTGTATTGTATTGTGCTGTGCTGTGCTGTGCTGTGCTGTGCTGTGCTGTGCTGTGCTGTGTTGTATTGTATTGTATTGTATTGTATTGTATTGTACTGTACTGTACTGTACTGTACTGTGTTGTATTGTATTGTATTGTGTTGTGTTGTGTTGTATTGTATTGTGTTGTGTTGTATTGTATTGTATTGTATTGTATTGTATTGTGTATTGTATTGTATTGTATTGTACTGTACTGTACTGTACTGTACTGTACTGTGTTGTATTGTGTTGTGTTGTGTTGTGTTGTATTGTATTGTGTTGTGTTGTGTTGTATTGTATTGTATTGTATTGTGTATTGTATTGTATTGTATTGTATTGTATTGTATTGTGTATTGTATTGTATTGTGTATTGTATTGTATTGTGTATTGTATTGTGTATTGTATTGTGTATTGTATTGTATTGTATTGTGTATTGTATTGTATTGTGTATTGTATTGTATTGTGTATTGTATTGTATTGTGTATTGTATTGTATTGTGTATTGTATTGTATTGTGTATTGTATTGTTTTGGCCACACGGTCGATGATATGCTCATTGGTTTGGAATGTGTTTATCAATGTTTCCGAGAACATTGACTAAAACTGAAATCCTCAAAGTGTGTGATAGGTGCCCCTGAAGTGAGATATCTCGGATATATCGCTTCTGCGATTCATACAGACAGACTCAGTGAAGACGAAGATGTTTTTACCTATTAAACAGTCAGAGCCTGGATTTAGCAGCCATTATCAGTGATTTATGAAAAACTTTGCAATGATTGATAGCTGTTTCACTACATAAGCAGACTCAGAAGGGATACGGATTTGCTTGAACAGAACAATGTCGACACGCCATTGATGTTTTGAAATGTAAATTAACGTCCACAGAGATTAGGAGTGGAAATCTCTCAGATACCAGCCCATGGGAAATCTCTCAGATACCAGCCCATGGGAAATCTCTCAGATACCAGCCCATGGGAAATCTCTCAGATACCAGCCCATGGGAAATCTCTCAGATACCAGCCCATGGGAAATTTCTCAGATACCAGCCCATGGGAAATCTCTCAGATACCAGCCCATGGGAAAGAACATGTTAATGCCTATGCCAGTCGGATTTCCCACTAAAGCTGAACGAGCCTACAGTGTAACTTGAAGGAACTGCTGGCTACGGTTTACCATGGACCAGTGGACACCCTTCTGGTTGTCTTTTTGGTGGTTACTTCTAGTTGTCTTCTTGATGATCACTTCTGGTTGTCTTCTTGATGGTCACTTCTAGTGGACTTCTTGGTGGTCTTCTTGGTTGTTACTTCTAGTTGTCTTCTTGGTGGTCACTTCTGCTTGTCTTCTTGGTTGTCACTTCTAGATGTCTTCTTGGTGGTTACTTCTGGTCGTCTTCTTGGTGGTCACTTCTAGATGTCTTCTTGGTGGTTACTTCTAGTTGTCTTCTTGGTGGTCACTTCTGCTTGTCTTCTTGGTTGTCAGTTCTAGATGTCTTCTTGGTGGTTACTTCTGGTCGTGTTCTTGGTGGTCACTTCTAGATGTCTTCTTGGTGGTCTTCTTGGTGGTTACTTCTGGTTGTCTTCTCGGTGGTCACGCATGGCTCCTTGGTGGTCAGTTCTGATTGTCTTCTTAAGTGAGTGAGTGAATAGGGTTTAACATTGCTTTCAACACTTTTTCAACTGTATCACGACGGGAGAGGGAGGAGGGAGGAGGGAGGGAGGGAATTTGGCTTAATGTCACACTGAAGTTTGTTTCACTCATATGGTGACAGTCAGTTTGGTTGGTGGGGGAAGCCGGAGTACCCGGAGAGAACTACTGCCCTTCGGCAAGTAACTGACAAACTTTCACACATGGACCAACTGGGCTCGAACCCGTGCCGGTTCAGCGGTGCGAGGCTAGCGGTCACCAGCGAAGCGCCTTAGACCACTCGGCCACCGACGGTAGAGGGAAGGGAGGGGAGGGTGTACTGTAGCACCAGTGCCCATTGTATTACGATGGAGTTCCCAATCAAACCAACCAACCTACTTGTAACAGAGCAGATCTAATGCTGCCATTTATATAGTGCTGTCTCACTGAAATATCATGCCATAGGCAGACATGACACCCCACTCATTCACATTATACGGACACCGAGCAATTCAGTCCTTGTTCTATCCTCTTAATGCTGAGCATGATTGAGAAAGCAACAAGTTCCATTTTTCAGGTCTTTGGTATGACCTGGCCTGGGATCGAACTCGGTACGTACCACTTACGAGGCGGATACTCTAACCCTACCACAGTGCAGTCTTGTCTTCTTAATGGTCATTTCTGGTTGTCTTATAGGCCTGAAACCTGATGACATTATATCTGACTTCTATCCCGTGATGCAATGTGCGTCCGTGAACTATGGCAGGTGGGGATCACAGTAATGCTTTTCAATTATCCTGTCACCTCATGTAACATGACATCAATTTAATTGCCAACGCGAACTCCCTGAACTGGCAAAACTGACCACATCCTGAAAGCCAAATTTAGTGTGTCGGGTTACACACAGGATTCCACCCCTTGCAGGCACCTGTAATGTGCACTGACAATGGTCCCATACCCTTATGACGTATTATATATCTCTCAGTCAGGTGATGAATTGTATTTCCATTCATCTGTACGACACGTGAACACTCATCCAGAAATCTAACATGGATTGTGTAACGCGAAACCAGTTAAGATTGTCAATGCAAAGTACATGTCCCGCAAGGCGTGAAGGCCTGTATGTGACCCGATACACCAAATTAAAGCTTGCTATTCAGACTGTGCCAGCACAGCTCGGGGACCTCGTGCTGGCAATTAAGTTGATGTCATGTTACACTAAGGTGACCGGCTAATTGAATTGTATAGGATGCTCACCTGTCATTTAATTGCCATGGATGTTGGGGGCCTGCATTGCATCAAGGGATAGAAGTGGTATTTTATTGTCATGGATGTAGGGGGCCTACGTCATCAGGCTTCAGGACCATTAAATTAATAACAATTGTCAGCAGGCGACTGATAGTAATGTGAACACAAGAGTTACATGTATTTTGGTGATTTTAATGCTCGCTAAGTGAGTGAATAGAATTTAACGTCGCTTTCAACAATATTTCAGCTATATCACGACGAACCAACTAAGCACCACCCAGCCCAGTTGTGTTCCTGCTACTTCAAAGAAGAAATCTTTGAAGCAACATGGAACCAGACACCTTCCATCCACCCTATAAAACACTGAGACCAGCGCACAAGACAGACAGGACGCTTACATGGTGCAATAAAGACAAGTTACATTACAGTGCTAGACATCACATTATCAAGTTCCTGTTGCTTCTCAGCAAATGATGCTCGCTAAAGGAGGAAATGTGCTGTATAATGAGGAAAGACAAGAACGAGTAAAATAACTTTACAAAAGATTTATTTTCAAATGTGGATAATGGTATGTATGGAACAAATGTCCCTGCTGACAACCTGATATATTATCCTACCCTTTGTTGTATGACCGGTACAAAACCAGAGAGTGATTATATACATGTACATATATAAGCAAAATTTACAGTAAATGAGAAAAATATATCACCAACTCATCAATAAGATACTGCTACATCAAACGGTTCAGTCCAGAAAAAATTATGGCATGGGTCCAAACAGGTGAGCTTCACACATCAAATTGTATGACAAACTGTAACCTCTCTTTTTATATTGTGTGATGGGGCCAAGACATATGGACAGAGTCCATGGAATAAAGATAAGTTGACCAAAAGTAACGGACTATAGAAGTTAATGGGATATCAGGATCTTATGTTGAATGTTGTCTTGGCAATAGTCAACCATGATTTGTGGACAGGCAACCATGGTAGTTCATGGTCTTAGACATTGGTCTTTGGTCAACCATTTAACAAAGCATGGTTGACCATGGTCTACAAACCATTAACAACCCTTTTTCTATGATAGTTCAAGGTCTGACCTTTTGTCATTTCGGTGGATTCATCACCAAGTTTTGGTATTTTTTGGTCATTTCGCTACCTATGTTTGTACATTTACACAGGGAGGTCATGTCTTACAATCACTCGTAAACATGATGAAAGTATGTTAACCCGGACTTTTGATACTCGCATGAGCAGGGTCACTCTATGTCAGCCCATTTAACATAAAAATCGATCCCCATATAAAAACATAGACATAGCTGCATTGGAAAATCTAGAAACAAGGAGAGGGGCTTGACGATTCCTAGTGCCTGGTGATTGCGGGAGTGTGAAATGGGTCTATTTATGAAGACAACTAGTTGGTGGGATGTAGAGAAGGATTACATGCACAATAAATTAAGACGAATTCTCCAGTGATTGCAGTCGCATCTGAGACAAGTAAGTATGCTGAAGACGAAAGTCGAAGATAATTATGAAAATTATAAGTTTTCCTTCCAAACAATTCCGCCACAATAATATTCTTTGGTTGTGTGATGAGGAGCGAGACAGATTAAGCTAATGGATTATTATTGGGTGGTAAACATTAATGGATAAATAATATGTAGGCCTAATAACAAAGACAACTCTCAGATGACTACATGTGGCATTTCATTAAATGGTGAAAACACACATATAGTGATATTTGAGCTGTTATAAAGCCATCACAATCAGCATTTATCAGAGTAAATACAATTTTCAGTAACCCACGGTTTGACATCTGAGCTGAATGTCATAACAACAAACATTTTTGTTTAAATTGACAACAGGGGATGGCATACACAAGCACCAAAGCATAACAAAATGCAGTTAATAATTTGGATTGTTATTGGTATTTCATAACACAAATATATAAATGGTATCACTAATCATCATACAAATCATCCTAGAATGTATCATTTCAGTCTGATTTGTCGAAAGTTGGTTTTGTGAAAGAATTCATAATACACCCATTCCAAAGTTGGCAATGGTCTCCTAAATTGATGCAGATAAAACAATATTGTTAAACAGATCTAGTGCAGAGCAATACCACCAACATCATGGACAGTAACAAAACAATTCAGGATTCATGATAAAATTCAAGAAGAAAAAAAATCACTTTCATCTGAAACTTTACATCAGATTCTAAAATTGAAAGTGACATTGTGTAACTTTGGGTCAAAGGTGATATCATTTATGGCTAAAATTTCAGCATCATCCAGAGGTAAAGAAATAGATCCTAATTTGGGTTATGGTTCCCATACAATTCAACACATACAGCATCATATCTACAACAACCCAGACACATTTCACATAAAAAGTCAGCATAATCAAGCAGACTTACCCAATTAAGGCACATACATTAGAGCATTATTAATTCAACCAGACTTAAAAAACTCCACCTTACAGGTCTTAAAAACAACAGTTTTCTTATCTCGGGAACCAAATTTTAATGTCCCTAAATACCGACAACTCGCAATCGGCATATTTCCCCGCAAATCTATACACAATTGTTTTGAGATAACTCCTCAACAATGTCCCAGGAGTTATGAATATCAGATCGAAAATTCCTGGGTATATCCCTGCAGAGTTTCAATGCTAAGGAGGTCTGGAACACATAATTGAGCGAATGGAAAGCTCACAACTATGTGGTACAAATTCTAACCAGTCTCTATAAAGGCATTAGGTGAATTATATCAGGAGCAGTTAAAAAAATATCAACACAGGAAGGAAGCAATCAGAGATTGCTCAATTGTATGCCCCCCCTTCCACTTTGATCCAACACTGCCCCGCCATTGTTCTGCATTTCTTTATTGGTTGGTGGAGGCCTAATTTGGATAATTATAAAAATTCTGTTTCAGTCACTTTTTTGCCATGCCTCACATAATACATATTCCAAGTATCAAGCAACAAGTGATAATACGATGCTTCGATGCAAGATGGTCGCCAGGGCCTTTCACCAACTCCGAAAATTTGACCTGGTTATGAGACCTACATTCCTTGGGAGTTTTTGTGGTGAAATTATGAAGCGATCAGTGAACTTTGAATTTTGCACCCAATTCACTGTTTTTGGGGCAATTTCATACTTCAGGACCTATGTTGTCTGCTTTGGAATGTAACATATAATATAGCCATTTTCCCGGTTCAAATCGGTTATGGACTGAGATCCAGCTTGGACAAATAAATATATCCCATTCACTTAGGTTTAAACAAAGGGCCATAACTTTTGAAAATATAACCGAAAACAGAGTAACTTCACGCTGCATACCTATGGGTCACTGACCACATATCATGCAAATTTCATACTTGTTCATACAATATTAACCGAGATCCAGACTTACATGTACAAATCCCAATTCACAAAGATTTGAAGAAAAAGGGCCACAACTCTTGAAAATATAGGCGAAATGTGGAGAAACTTCACGCCGCACAACTACAGGGCACTGACCATATATCCTGCAAATTTCATAATTGTCCATACAATATTAACCGAGATCCAGCCCGGACAAGTTCCAATTCACAAAGATTTGAAGAAAAAAGGGCCAAACTCTTTAAAATATATGCGAAACGTGGAGAAACTTCACGCTGCACAACTACAGGGCACTGACCACACATCCTGCAAATTTCATAATTGTCCATACAATATTAACCGAGATCCAGCCCGGACAAGTCTCAATTCATGAAGAATTCAGGAACAAAGGGCCATAACTCTTGAAAATATGAGCGAAACATGGAGAAACTTTACGCTGCACAACTGTGGGTCACTAACCACTTATCATGCAAATTTCATACTTGTCCATACAATATTAACCAAGATACAGCCCGGACAAGTCCCATTCACAGAGATTTCAGAAAAAGGGCCATAACTCGGAAAAAACTCTACGCTGCAAAACTACGAGCCACTGGCCATAGTCCATTCAAGTTTCAATCCTGTCCATGAAATATTAACCGAGATATTGCCCGGACAAGATATTCGGACGGACAGACGGACGGACGGACAAAGCGATCGCTATATGCCCCCTCTCAACAAGTTGGACACTATGTCCTTGCGATTTCTTTGACTGTACCATAATCATTTTAATAACGAAAAATATGAATAGAACACCTATAGCTTCAAGAGAAAAATATAAAACATGTGTGTATTAAATATTTTCTTCGCAAAAGGCAAACAGAAGATGATGGATAATTTTGTGTTTTCGTCCACAATATTCCCTGCACTTCAGTCCTGCCATATGTTTGTGCAGTCTACCATGTGTATGTGAAAACAGAAATGTTATATGTATCCTGGGTTAGAATATAGCTTTAGACTTGATCAAGAAATAGACAAGGGGGGAATTACCCTTTATATGAAACATGTCAATTTCATACGTATTTATTTATTGAATTGCTACAACAAAAAAGCAAGGCAGGGAGAAATTTACAAATCTTTTTACATACATGTATTATTATGCTGCAAATATGGTCTGTGGGAGATGGACGACTACTACAAACAATGCGGCAAGTTTTAGCGAGAATTCGGCCCTCATGAGGTATGGGGTTGGAGTGCCAAAAGTGAAATATTACGTCTGAAAGTAATTAATCAGTTATCATTAAAACACTATCCTGTGGTTTGCTCAAAGTAACTGTGTGCCCATCGCGGTGCGATGGAGTGCCCAAGTAAATCCATCCATCCATTCATTCAGAAGTGAGTGAATATGATTTAACATCGCTTTCAATCATATTTCAATCATATCACGACGTTGGGTCCTATTCCTTTTCACACCTGGGAACCACACGGGTGGGGTCCTATTCCTTTTCGCACCCGGGAACCCCACGGGTGCCTCAGTTAGTCACCTTTTACCACAAGCGGTCTGAGGAGCTGAAGCCCATTCTTAACATGACCTGCGTTGTGCACTTTGACATCCCAGGTCAATCCCCGGAAGCCCCTCGGGGCCCATCCATTCATCCATGGAGCGCTAGGTATTCTGGTTCTTGAAGAACAGCATCTCAAAGTAATGTATTTTTGCAAAATCATCGGTTTTGGGGTTAAAACGGCATCTTCTTGTAAAACATATGAATTAAGCCAAATCAAGAAACAAAATATTTTACCTTTTTGCTCTCATACTTTCACGAACTAGCTATTCTTGTTCAAACAGGATGCTGTATCACTGTTTCTGTATGAAGACAACCACAGCATCAGATGCCGAAGGTATCCTTCACAGAGTAATACACTTATGAATCGATCAAGCTCAAGTAAGCCTTACCCTTCCGGTATAATTGTACATATTTTGCGTTAAGGTTTTTGCGATAGTAGATCAAGTTGCCTCATGCACGCTGTGGTATGCAAACAATGAATGCCAGACAAATTAAGACAGATGATAACACATTTAACATCAGAGGAAAAAACTGTAGAGTAGAGAAAACCAGCAATAAATATCCAACTCACTTTCATTCCAGTGTATGTGATACCAAACATTTACACACATGTAGAAATAAATTACCAGTCTGTGAGATACTTGTTTTATTGATGTAGTCTAGAGACAGTGAGGGAGTTTTCCTCATAAAATACTCACTCAAAGTCTCTAGAGCTTTTTGTATTCTTTTTTTTTCCTTTCGTGGCAGAAAGGAACTTCACAGGAATGGATTCCCCAACATACAAAGTGATGAATGCACACTATCCCAGATAATTATAAGCAATGATCAGTTTTTTTCCATTATCTTATCTGTTTTATCGTGGTCTGCATGTGGCTCCTATCTGGAGTGGCACTTGTTTGATTTTCCTTTGGAAATATAATCAGTACAAATGTTCACGATTTTTAATATGATAAGCCGACTAAGTTTCAGATGTTGATTATATTTGTTACAGGAATCCCACCACCCAGGTGAAGAAGCATTAAGATAAGGGCTTTTCTCTATATATTTCATCACATATATAGATAATGAATAATCAGTAGTCCTCAGCTGAGTTTGAGGTTCCTGCTGTTCACCTCCCTCAAGGATCTCTAAACCAGGTTTCAATATGGCCCCCGAGAAGGTTCTTTCATTGAAAATTTTTCATCTACATCAATAAAACAGTGAAATTATAGTTCTTCATCTTAGAATAAGGAAACAATTCTTCAAGACAGAATAAAATATAAGATTTCAAATACGCAAATTTTTACTTTTACAGCCAAACTCCCAGCTTAGCAATCAATGCCTGGCTAGCGAGTGAAATCCCAGTAGCATATTGGTCACACCTGATAGCTGTGACACCTGCACATACTGGAGTATGGGAGCATTGAAAAGGGTAAAATCTGAATTAAATTCTCAGGATTTATATCAGATTAGAGATCAACACGGAGGATATAATGATTAAGTCCTAATAATCACTTCAGGAATATATGTTAGAGAAAGTTTTATTTCAGTTACTTATCTAAATATAGCGTGTCTATTGAGCAGGTTTTTTCTAAGTATCACACAGTGCTAGTTTGCAAATCAGTCAGAAAAGCATGAAACATGACTGGCTGTCTAGTTGGATAGAATCAACCAATGAAATCAATCATTCCAATTTGAAAATGGTGAATATAGATGACATATATTCTCCACCAAAGTTTACAGCAGTCAAGGAGATCCAATAAAACCACAGGTGATAAATATTTGAATTATTATATCGAATGTAAATATAGGTTACACATAAATGAATAAATAAGGCATATATCATATATAATTGATAATAACTAATTTGACGTAGCTTAACTAAATCCAAAATAAACATACAGAATAAACATACTTTAAACAGTAATAAAAAATAACTCACAAACAAAATCAACTATATTGATATAACAATCCAAACAAAAATTAATATAGCAATTAGTGAGGGAACCATTTTAATCAATGACCTACATTCTATATAATCTACCACGTTCATGTTACTGTAGTACTGTATTTTGCTTTTGGTAGAACTGACAAGAACAACTATTCTTCAATTTTCGGATGATATTGTCAAAAAGATGGAAAATAAATGTTTCGTTGATATTTGAATTTCTGGACTTGCATATTTTCCATGAGATGTTATTTACGGGTACGTTACCTCAGTTTTTATATCATACCAATAAATTTTGTTGATATCTTGAGGATAGAGACTGAGGTGTGTGGGAGATTCGACATAAATATGATTGTTGTTCATGCCAAGGCAAAACCATTGTATCAGCATAAACTTGATCATCTAAACTAATTGAGAGTTAGTGAGTATGATTCAATGTTGCTTTCAACATTATTTCAGTCAATCCCGACATTTGGGCCTACAGCCATCCAAACTGAGAGACACATTCAGTAATGTAAAGAAAAGCTGCAGACAGAATATCCCAGTACATATTATGCCCAGAAATGTAAGTTGTATATGTGCCAAGTATATAGCTGCCTATGTATCATTATATTGCGATAAACTATGCTTTGATAATGAATGCCAAGTAGAAATCCAAGATATGATGCTCATATTGGCTCAACTGACTCGCTATAGAAATATGAATGATTCATATATAAATGCAGTCATAACAAAATGCGATGTGGAGACATTTATGCAAACCCGTAAGATTTGCTCAAGGTCCAACATAATAATTAGACTCGTAGCTATTGTGTACCAGAAAAATAATCCTCTTAATAGGACTTTCATAATCTCCCTTTATTATGATCCCTCAAATGGCAGTATAAGCTGCTGATATATATGTACCAGAGGCTCTTGTGTATAAGAGACCATTATTATATGCACTGCAGGTAAAAAGGTAATACAGTGTCTAGTTACCAGAGCAGTTTACCAGAGTCACTACTTACATAGAGTTTCGCGTGTCAAATGCAGCACTTCACGGAAAAGATCACGGAAAAGAACACTGTCCTCAACATTTGTTGTCGTGGATTGAGTCACACTCACTGGTCTGTTATGTTTATGAATTATTCATAACCAGAGGTTTCAGCAGGTCCGGAAAATGAGGGCTCTCCAGTTTGAAGGTGAAAAATGTTTTTCTTGAATGACTTTTAAAATATGGACAAATTTGTATTTTATTCTAATGGTGCATAAATCCACGGCTAACATGAACATGTTTTAAAGAAATTGTTGCCTACTGCAATCCCTCTAATAATTCAATCTCCCTATCAAAATTCAATCACCCTAATAATTCAATCTCCCTATCAAAATTCAATCACATCCAATTTTGGGGAGAAAATTCATTCAGCTGTTCTGGTCAATTCGTTCATCCCCTAAATCATGAAAATAATGAATTATCTGTAAGATTCTGAACCAATTTTTCAACTTTCTGTTCTAATAAATTTGATCACCCCCTGATTTTATGGTGGGAAATTTCACTTCCTGTGATTGAATTAGTAGAGGGTTTACCATTTATATATATACTTCAGTAGATGAAAAGTACCCTACATATTGTTTTTTTTTCTTCAAATTGATCTTTCAACATGATCAACACCTAAACTATTAATCGTATAATCAAAAATGTGTTAACATATGAATTCATGAGCCATCGAGAGAAAAATGCAAATGTAAGTTATTCGAGAAAAACGACCTCTTCAGCAATACCACCAAAACTGGAGAGCCCTAATTCCTCAAACCTGTTTAGCCACTGAACAACTAGATACAGATGAAGGAAGTTAAATGGCCATATATGCACATTTGTTTGTTTCTGCCACTCCAAGCCCGACCCCTCAGTACGGTGATTGGTGGACCTGAATGGCTTATTCAATGCGGATTGGCTACTGAAAACTGAGTGACAGAGCAGTAATCCTGTGACCTGGAATCCCAGCTACATGTACGAACAGGAGACAAATTAGTTTAGGTGTGTGAAATGATGATAAATGTTAATGTGGCTCCTACAGTACTCTAAATTGAAATCCATGTCACTGTTCATTTTGAGTGTGAAGGTTCTTAACTTAATATAGATTCACATATCATATAAAATTTGTGGGGTTTCAAAAGATTTTTGAAAATTTTTAACCATCAACACTTCCACTAATTTTTCTCACTGTTCCAGTACTATCATTACCATGAATGATTACATACATTGCTATTCGAATGTGTAAAATCCAGGTCATTTTCTCAAAGTTCAGAGTAGATTTCAAATTTTGAATAAAAGTTGGGGGTCTCAAACTACGTTTTCATTAAAAAATGCAGGAATTTTATCAATGAAATTCACCAAATGTTTCCGAAAAGAGCTGGGGTAACGTCACACGAGTTTTCGTGTAATTGTGACGTCGTATTAGGATGTTACAAAACCATGATGTTCAAAAAGCATAGACACATCGGCGATGTGTTTGTTGACTGATGAAACTTGTGCAAATGTCCCTTTGTGATCCTGCTGAGTGACCTTAACAAGAGATGCATCACTCGACTTTTGTTTTGAATCTGCGCAAACATGACACATGCAATTTTTCTGCGCATGTATGTCACATCAAGTGTTATAAGCAGAGAGACAGTGGCCAATGCATTCTACCTAGTCTAATCTAAATGTCAATTGCGAATTAGAAGTGTCATACATGTAGTTCTTCGTTAAGTTCAGAAATGATCGAAAACATCGAAATACAAGATAAAATTCTTGTCTTCAGTCAGAAGAAAGGTATGTTAATCACTCTAATTCTTCTAATAATTCAGTCACAGGCAGTGAAAGTTCCCCCAAAATATCAGGGGGTGATCAAATTTATTAGAACAGCAAGTTGACAAAAATGGTCTGAAATCGGGCAAATAATCCATTATTTCTTTGTAATTTTACCGATTTTAAAGGGTGATCACTGGTATTCAGTCATAGGTGCCCTTCCTCCCTTCTCAGAGCCTCACTAAAAACACCCTCACAGCCTCATCAAGAGACAGTATTTGAATCTACAGCTATGAAGGAGCGGTTCAAGTCACTCGTGCCCTCTCTTCCAGGGCCTTTACCAAGACACAGAATGTGAAAACAGATGTGAATGCATGAGTATCAGTTAACAGGTGCCCTCCCCCCAACAAGAGCCTAGTCCCAAAGCCTCAATTCTTTCCCTTTCTTCCAAATGTCCACAGTAACACAACCAATAACAGCCTTTTATTACAAGAAACATCCAAACTGCCACAATGATTACAAATCACTGTAAGTTTTCATTGGCATTCACCTTGATATGAGCACTTACGCAGACCTTCAAGTGGCTCACAGTGAAAATATAAGAGGAAATTTGCCAAAATTTTAGAGGATTATAGGAATTTTCTTAAATATAAGAAATAATGGAGTGTAAGATGTATCATTTCCAGATTTCAGTGTCCAGCTTAGGTTAAAACATGGGAATAGACACTCATACCAGGGGAGACCACCCTTGCTTGTACACTGGTACCTAGAAAGACTACAGGTATATATGTATACATGTATATATATATATAAACGTATGTTTGTATATACAAATGAACATGATATAACAACATCAAAGTGACAGTTAACGAGGGTGTTTCAGAATTTGTTGGATGGGCAGCTGAAGTTGAAGCGGGTCTCTCAAACGTTCCAGATCGAGCTCCGCTGCAGCAATGGCATCCTTAAGTCGGTTATACTTGCTCACATCTAGCCGCTGCTTCCTCGCAAATTTATGGAAAAACAGCAGGTGTTGTCGGTCCTTAACATCAGGGAAAGTATAATCCTGAAAAGACAAAGAACAGCTGATAGTGAGTATGATGAATGTACATGTAGGCCTATTAGGATACATTTAAATGAAAGATTCACATGTCAAACTGTAGAATGCAGAACTTCAAATCGTTGGAACTAAAATTTTGGAATGTTCAGATTGCTATTTTACAATTTTATGTGAAGAATTTAACCAGAAGCTCAATTACAATGCCTTTGAATAACTCGTGGCGACATCATATGATGTCTCTTTCTGAACCATAGAGTGGATGCCAGGCCGCCCCATAGACGCTTTACAATATTCACCTGTATGCTTTCACATACAGAACAATTCGCTGAGCCATAGGTATAACTAGACCTATATTTGTTTACATTCACGTGGAGAAATCTATTTGATTTAGCAAAATTTAATACTGCTTGAAATAACTATTAACAAGTTAAAGTACTGAATTTATTAATTTGTTCAAGGCATCAAAATTGATTGATGCCGTCATCATGGGGCAAAGAGCAGAAATTCAATATCCGATGATCTCAGAAGATAAATTAATGGTTCTAAATAACAAATAAAAATACTCCATTTCAATGAAAAGAAAAACTGAAAATGCATAATTTGAGTATACAAATACTCAAAATTGGACTGCTACAATCCCTGATAGAGTGTGTTACTCTCTCCAAAGGTGAATGTAGCCAAAACGTACCTGTCTAGTAAGGACGAAGTAGGCATACAGGATTATAGTAGTGCCATAGGTGACAAAGTACGTGACCGGTTCCATGATATCCCAGGAGTATTCCCACCAGGTCAGTCTGGCCAGCACACCAAACTGTAATCCCATCAGTCCCAGACCAAGCCAGGAAAGGTACGATGTACGCCTACTTGCCTGTTCCTCCAAATCCAACTTTGTCTGCAAGAAAACAATGTGCCATTATTAGGCCCCATAAAAAAAATGCCTCGTTTCCCATCACCGCCCGCCCCGAGTTTTCCGCCCGCCCCGATTTATTTTTTATTTTTTATTTCTTTCTCACCTGCCTTGTTGGTGTTTCTTTTGGTATGAAAATAAGGCTTAACTGACTGGTTTGCACCAGCGACTGTTGTGGCGCGCTATGAATGCTTGTTGCAGATACTTGACTGCTTTGTGTGTGGAGATACTGAAAATGTTTATCTAGTCGTCCTTTCCAAGACTGTGATAATAATTCTGTTACTTTTTTATCTGTAATTGAACCTCGTTGAACGTCTTTCAATGAAAAGTATCTTTCCTGTAATCAAGGCGACATGTCCGTCGGCGTGATATTGTTGCGCTCTTTGCAATTTTATGGTTCTAATCTCATTTTCATTCTGTGTATAAATTTCTAGTTATATATAAATGTATAGTACTAATACAGGAACACAACATCTGCAGCATTGTCACGGTATAAATATATAGTTGATATTCATTTTCCATTGAAGAACTTACGTTGTTCCATTTCTCAGTGATATAGTTTCATGCCTAGTGGACTTTGTGGTATTGACTGCCTAAGGTCATATTCATGACGGTCAATTCATGATCGTCATGTTCTCCATTTCGCGAGAATAGCTCAGCTTATTGTTTCCTGCTGGAATAAAACACCCACAGTTTTGTCTTTCAAATCACAATGATTTAGATGTTATCAATACCATCTTTCGAGTTCTGTCTACCTGCATAGGAATGGAGACTTTGCGGCTACGAAATCAGAATGAGATGATCTCATATAGCAGTATGCAGGAGGTGAGAATGGAAATACAAACACCATGGGATTTCTGCCGATTTATCCAATGTATTTAATCAATCTCTAGCAAGACTGTGTACAAAATGAAACTTTAAAATGAATTTTATATACATGTATACCATTTTAGGACCAAATTAGACTATCACTATCTTAATATCTGTAGATCCTTGAATGAACTAAACCATTCCTATGCTCTTCCGAAAATAAAAAATAAACAAGCGTTCTGAGAACCCCAACATCTCGCCTTGTGGGGTCATCCGCCAAAGGTGCAGCAGTATTGAAAGCATACATGTAGAGCAAACAATAAGGTCTGGAATAAGTGATGTGGTACAGACAATAATGTCTGGAATAGATTATCTGGTACAGACAATAACATCAGTCCCATGTGGGATTACTGGCAAAAGTTAATCCCATGTAGGATGGATAGGTCAGTGCGGTCGGATTACTGGTACATAGGGCATTCCAGTGCGAGATTACTGCTGGGTGGACCAGTCCCATGTTATTACTGATGGATAGTCCTCTGTGGGATTACTGCTGGATAGTCCAGTCCCAAGTGGGATTACTACCATCACCATCATGGTATGGATGGTAGTGATGGTATGGATGGTATTGATGGTATGTGGTATGATGTATGGATGGTAGTGATGATAGGAATGGTAGTTATGGTATGGAGTAGTGATGGTATGATGGTGGGTAATGGTAGTGATGGTATGGATGGTAGTGATGGTATGGATGGTAGTGATGGCATGGATGGTAGGAATGGTAGTGATGGTATGGATGGTAGTGATGGTATGGATGGTAGTGATGGTATGGATGGTAGTGATGGTAGGAATGGTAGGGATGGTATGGATGGTAGTGATGGTATGGATGGTAGTGATGGTATGGATGGTAGTGATGGTATGGATGGTAGTGATGGTAGTGATGGTAGGAATGGTATGGTATGGATAGAGTGATGGTATGGATGGTAGTGATGGTATGGATGGTATTGATGGTAGTGATGGTATGGATGGTAGTGATGGTATGGATGGTAGTGATGGTAGGAATGGTTGTGATGGTATAGATGGTAGTGATGGTATGGATGGTAGTGATGGTATGGATGGTAGGAATGGTAGTGATGGTATGGATGGTAGTGATGGTATGGATGGTAGGAATGGTAGTTATGGTAGTGATGGTATGGATGGTAGGAATGGTATGGATGGTAGTGATGGTATGGATGGTAGGAATGGTAGTGATGGTATGGATGGTAGTGATGGTATGGATGGTAGTGATGGTAGGAATGGTATGGATGGTAGTGATGGTATGGATGGTAGTGATGGTATGGATGTGATGGTATGGATGGTAGTGATGGTATGGATGGTAGTGATGGTAGGAATGGTAGTTATGGTATGGATGGTAGTGATGGTATGGATGGTAGTGATGGTATGGATGGTAGTGATGGTAGATGGTAGTGATGGGATTGTAGTGATGGCAGGGATGACATGGATGGTTGGATGTAAGTGATAGCAGTGATGGTAGGATGGTATGGATGGTAATGATAGTAGGGATCCGATGGTAGTGATGGTTGGGATTGTAGTGATGGCAGGGATGACATGGATGGTAGGATGTAAGTGATAGTAGGGATGGTAGTGATAGTATGGATGATAGCGATAGTAGGGATCCGATGGTAGTGATGGTTGGGATGGCAATGATGGTTGGAAGGGTATGACTGGCAGTGATGGTTGGAATGGTAGTGATGGCAGGGATGATATGGATGGTAATGATAGTAGGGATGGTAGTGATGGTATGGATGGTAGGGGAGGGGGATTTGGTTTAATGTCATGCTCAAGGTTGTTTCACTCATATGGTGACAGTCAGTTGGGTTGGTGGAGGAAGCCGGAGTGCCCGGAGAGAACCACCGCCCGTTGGCAAGTATCTGACAATCTTCCACGCATGGACAGGCTGAGTTCGAACCCGTGCCGGTGCATCAGTGTGAGGCTAGCGGTCACCAGCGAAGCACCTTAGACCACTCAGCCACTGAGGGCCCATATGGAATGGTAGTGATGGTAGGATGTTAGGGATGGTAGTAGTGATATGGATGGTAGTGAAGGTAGGATGTTAGTGGTGGTAGTGATGGTAGTCATGTGCACTTCAGCTAAATGCAAAACTCAATCATTTCCCATAATTTGGAGAAAAATTAATATTTCATCTCAAAAATAGCACAAGTACATACTCCAATCATAAGAAACATGTGTATGAAGTTTCGTAATCATCCAATGAGAGCTGACAACTGCAGCAAACTTATCATGTAGAAGCCTACATGTACAATTTACCTAAACAGAAAACTCATTCATTTGCCATAATTTTGAGAAAAATTAATATTTCTTCTCAAAAATAGCACAGGTACATCCTCTTATCATAAGAAACATGTGTACCAAGTTTCATAATCATCCAATGACAGCTGACAACTGGAGCAAAATTACCATGTACATGTATATGTGCCTCAACATGTACAATTTACCTAAACAGAAAACTCTTCATTTGCCATAATTTGGAGAAAAATTAATATTTCTTGTCAAAAATAGCACAGGTACATCCTCTAATCATAAGAAACATGTGTACCAAGTTTCATAATCATCCAATGACAGCTGACAACTGGAGCAAAGTTACCATGTAGATGTATATGTATACATGTAGAGGCCTGTATGTACAATTTACCTAAACAGAAAACTCTTCATTTGCCATAATTTTGAGAAAAATTAATATTTCTTCTCAAAATAGCACAGGTACATCCTCTTATCATAAGAAACATGTGTACCAAGTTTCATAATCATCCAATGACAGCTGACAACTGGAGCAAACTTACCATGGACATGTATATGTACAATTTACCTAAACAGAAAACTCTTCATTTGTCATAATTTGGAGAAAAATTAATATTTCTTGTCAAAAATAGCACAGGTACATCCTCTAATCATAAGAAACATGTGTACCAAGTTTCATAATCATCCAATGACAGCTGACAACTGGAGCAAAGTTATCATGTAGATGCATATGTATACATGTAGACATGGTAGAGGCCTACATGTACAATTTACCTAAACAGAAAACTCTTCATTTCCCATAATTTTGAGAAAAATTAATATTTCTTCTCAAAAACAGCACAGGTACATCCTCTTATCATAAGAAACATGTGTACCAAGTTTCATAATCATCCAATGACAGCTGACAACTGCAAGAAACTTTCCAAGTACAGATGTACATGTGCACTTCAGCTAAACGCAAAACTCATTCATAGGGATTTTAACATTAGAGTACCCCAGGGGTAGTACCCCCAGGTGGCATACCCACCCCCCATATTTTTTATATATTTTTTCTAATTTTTCTAGATTTTTTTTTAACTTGCTAAACCAAAAACCCATTCATTTCCAGGCAGGGGACACCGACACCGACGACGACTTTCCCCCCTCACAATATCTCCCCTTTACTTCGTAAGGCGAGATAAAAAGGACCTTTGAAAAGCCAGTCATGGGAAACAAGGCATTTTTTTTATGGGGCCTTAGCTTGAGGTAAAGCTCATACCAAAAGTTAGAACCTCTTATCTGATTGGATGAGCACAGTCTATCTGTGAAGAAATAATCTCTAATCTTTAAGGACAGTGATCCCTCTTCATCACCGGCCTGCTTAACTTTACCTCCAGGAGAGCTACTGTTCACTCTCCTGGAAAATGAAAATATCTTGGAGAGTAATACTGCATGTATGAATCACTGTCGCAATACAGTGATCACTCTTTCAATACAAAATCTAGGAGAGTGATCAACCGCTCTCGCAAATTTAACAAACACGAGAGACTGGCTAGTACCTGGTGTAGCCGGGCTGGAGAGGGGATTATCCTCTCAACAGTCCTCTCCTAGCAGGGGAAGTAACTCTCCACATAATTGATGATGTAAAGTGTGACTGTCTTTACCAAGGTACAGTGAAACCTGTGAATACTGACACCTGGTTATTAACTGTCATTATCTTGGGTCCCAAAGCTTAAATATAAGGTATTTTGAATCTTGATAAATGAGAACCCTGTCTAAACCGACACTATAATCTGGTCCCATTCATGGTCAGTGTACTCAGGTTTCACTGTACGACATTCGATCACTGAAAACTAAATAAATTATTGTGTCTGCTCCCTTTTGATCTAACTTCCTCTTGTGGAACATAACTTGATATATGAGTCTGAACAAGGTTGGATTTAGTTTTCAGTTGTTGTGTCCTTGACCCTGTGACCCCAAAATCAACAGGCTTCTTCAGATTTACATAAACAACACACAGGCAAAATAATGCACATTCATGATGATACATACGATATAATATGAAGCATTACAGAGCGATGCGATCAAAACAAAAGCTTTTTTGACTGTAGGCAAGAAAATTCAAACCAAAACTTGATTTAACCATAAAATATATGGGAAACTAGAACTACATGTAGAAGGAAATCTGAAAATAATTTTGAATGGCCTCAAACGCATGAATTAAAAGTTTGCCTGTGAATTGACCAGGACTATATTGAATGGTTGACCACATGTTAGTGTGTCTGATCAAAGAATACACTGATCTACTGTGGTATGGGAACAAATCGGGGCATGCGATGTAAATGAATTGTGTCTGCTGGTAGAATCAGTCAACTGCTTGATTTCCTCTGGGTTGGAACCACCAACACCAGTCAACTCGCCCAGAAATTGATTATGGAGCAGACATTAATCAGACATTAATCTGGAGCACCATGTGAATCATTTGTCTATGGTTAATTCTCAGTCATTAAGCCCCTAGGTAATTGGTATGGCACACGATCAACACACAGTAACCTTCAGCATTATCATGGAAGAGCCTGGGGCAATTGTGCCTGTAATACAGTGTACAAGGCTGAATACATGTACTGTATGTTAGATGTAGATGGTGATTTGATAAGCCGGCGTTACGGTAAATCTTCCAATAATTCAATCGAAGGAAGTGAGATTTTCCACAATAAAATCAGCCGGGTGATCAAATTTATTAGAAGCTGTCAAAATGTTTCAAAAGCAATCAGATAATCCAATATTTATTTTCATTAATGAATTTAAAAAGCTCTGGGGCTCAGCCGGCCCCTGGAACCTGGCCTAGGCGGCCCTTGGACCCTGGCTGGGATAGTATTTTCCCAAAATAATTGGCAACAGGCCTTTGACTCGAGATGCAATGGCTGTGTCTCTTGTGTTAACAGGAGAGAGAGAGAATTATGGTATAACAGTATTTCAGCTAAAAAGCACAAGACGCAGTCCTCCCTCACCCGACTAAAAAGTTCTTCCAAAGTAGTTGCTCGATAAAAAGAATCTTTTACAATCTTAAAATCTATGCAGTCGATAAGAATATGTTTCACTGTGAGATCTTCGTGGCATGGAACACATCTTGGGACTGGCTCTTGTTTTTAGTAAATGTTCTTGTTAACATTGTTATATGGACATTCTCTGTTGTGTTGCCATGGAAGTTACGTACTAAAATCATTGCATAAAGTAGGTACCCAGTTTTAGCAGTGTGTACATTCACCCAATATTGCCATATTCCAAATTTGAAGTCTCTAGCTGCAACGGTTGACTTCAAGAGCGTTAAAGTCGTTTTCCTAACATTTTTCTTTTTTGTTGCTATGGAAACTACAAAAATGATCATCACATAAATTTACATCATTTAAAATCCTGGTGAGTGAATAGAATTTAATGTCGCTTTCAACAATATTTCAGCTATATCTTGAGCAGACACCCTCCATCCACCCTATAAAACACTGAGGACAGCACACAAGACACAGACAGGATGCTTACATGGTGCAATAAAGAGAAGTGATATTATTTACAGTGCTGGACATCACATTATCAAGTTCCTGTTGCTTCTCAGCAAAATGCATTGAAGCAACAGGAACCCATGCCCACCCAACCACTCGCTGTTCATTAATGTATTTATATTATTGATATTACAATTTACAAACTTCCTACAAACATGTAATATTAGATAAAATGAACTGTTTGTATGCAGAAATGATGGGTATATAAATACAGATCTATTGATGTCTAGAGGTCTCCAATCTCTGCTCCCAGTATGGTTTTACTCCTAATTAATCAGATACCTATTTTCCGTTCAATCAATTATCTGACGAGCATGAGCTCATTTGGTCATATGAAGATATAAGCCCTTGTTACATGTACCACCAGAAATGCTCAGAGCCTCTGCTCCATGTTTTATCTGGATCAAAGGTGTTTACTTCAAAATAATTGAACATGGCTTGGGGAAGGGAGAGGATACATTTTTTGAAACTAGGGCTAGGCATTTATAGGCCATTCAAAAAAATATTAGGGTTTCATACAGTTCAGGCAGGGTTCATCCAGTTCAGGCAGGGTTAACTCAGTTCAGGAAGGGTTAATTCAGTTCAGGAAGGGTTTCATACAGTTCAGGCAGGGTTCATACAGTTCGGGCAGGGGTTCATACAGTTCAGGCAGGGGTTCATACAGTTCAGGAAGGGTTCATACAGTTCAGGAAGGGTTCATACAGTTCAGGCAGGGGTTCATACACATGTACAGTTCAGGAAGGGTTCATACAGTTCAGGCAGGGTTCATACAGTTCAGGCAGGGTTCATACAGTTCAGGCAGGGTTAATTCAGTTCAGGAAGGGTTCATACAGTTCAGGCAGGGTTAATTCAGTTCAGGAAGGCTTCATACAGTTCAGGCAGGGTTAATTCAGTTCAGGCAAGGATCATACAGTTCAGGCAGGGTTAATACAGTTCAGGCAGGCTTCATACAGTTCAGGAAGGGTTCATACAGTTCAGGCAGGGTTAATACAGTTCAGGCAGGGGTTCATACAGTTCAGGCAGGATTCATACAGTTCAGGCAGGGTTAATACAGTTCAGGCAGAGTTCATACAGATCAGGAAGGGTTCATACAGTTCAGGCAGAGTTCATACAGTTCAGGCAGAGTTCATACAGATCAGGAAGGGTTCATACAGTTCAGGCAGGGTTAATTAAGTTCAGTAAGGGTTCATACAGTTCAGGAAGGGTTCATTCAGTTCAGGAAGGGTTAATTCAGTTCAGGAAGGGTCCATACAGTTCAGGAAGGGTTCATACAGTTCAGGCAGAGTTCATACAGATCAGGAAGGGTTCATACTGCTCAGGAAGGGTTCATACAGTTGAGGCAGGGTTCATACAGTTGAGCAAGGGTTCATACAGTTCAGGAAGGGTTCATACAGTTCAGGAAGGGTTCATACAGTTCAGGCAGAGTTCATACAGATCAGGAAGGGTTCATACAGTTCAGGCAGGGTTCATACAGTTCAGGCAGGGTTCATACAGTTCAGGAAGGGTTCATACAGTCCAGGCAGGGTTAATTCAGTTCAGGCAGGGTTCATACAGTTCAGGCAGGGTTAATTCAGTTCAGGAAGGGTCCATACAGTTCAGACAAGGTTAATTCAGTTCAGGCAGGGTTCATACAGTTCAGGCAGGGTTAATTCAGTTCAAGAAGGGTCCATACAGTTCAGGAAGGGTTCATACAGTTCAGGCAGAGTTCATACAGACCAGGAAGGGTTCATACAGTTCAGGAAAGGTTCATACAGTTCAGGCAGAGTTCATACAGATCAGGAAGGGTTCATACAGTTCAGGCAGAGTTCATACAGACCAGGAAGGGTTCATACAGTTCAGGAAAGGTTCATACAGTTCAGGCAGAGTTCATACAGATCAGGAAGGGTTCATACAGTTCAGGCAGAGTTCATACAGTTCAGGCAGAGTTCATACAGATCAGGAAGGGTTCATACAGTTCAGGCAGGGTTAATTAAGTTCAGTAAGGGTTCATACAGTTCAGGAAGGGTTCATACAGTTCAGACAGACTTAATTCAGTTCAGGAAGGGTTCATACAGTTCAGGCAGGGTTAATTCAGTTCAGGTAGGGTTCATACAGTTCAGGAAGGCAAGTTTAAACAGTTCAGGCATACAATTCAGACAGGGGTTCATACAATTCAGGTAGGTTTTATACAGTTCAGGTAGGGTTCACACAGTTGAGGCAGAGGTTCATACAGTTCAAGCAGGTTCAAACAGTTCAGACAAGGTTCATACAGTTCGACTGCTGTCATATTGCTGGACTCATTTAGATTCATTTACATGTAGGACCGATTCAGATTTACTTGAATGGCAAGTAAATATGACAGCTTAGAGTTTACATACCATTTAAGTTTCGCTACATACAGACATAGATTGATAGATCATGGAAAACGAGGCAAAGAATCATTTGCACCACAATGTAGACTTGATACATGAACATCAATTGCAGATACATGTAATTTGTCCAGGGTTGTTCCATTCTTTCTTCAGAATTTGGTACATGTACCGGTTCATTGTAAGTGTTGATTTTCACTCAGGATCTCGTTATGTTTATGCTCACTAACCCTCAACCGTGTTGAAAATTTCATCCCTCTTTGATGCATTTTAGACACGTAACTTGAAAGTCTCTGCACAGTGCAGATGGAGCAAGGTTTTAAATACTGTGTGTAACCGGACACATGAAATTAAGGCTCAACCGGAGCTTTAAATTAGTGTGTCAGGTTACATACAGGACACTAGGGCAAAGAATAACAGAATATATATATATAAATTTATACAGGGGACAAAGGACGGATCTGACACTGGCATGACAGTCTTTCTCATTGCCGCGCGCCCAACGGTTTTCCCCCGACGATACTCTCCGGGTCTCGCCATAAAATGAGGCTTATGTCTCTAGGTCCTATAAATAGACCTATCGCAGTGGCCAATCACCATTTTCCATAAAGGCTGTCTGTGGCATGTGACAACAATTTATATTCTTTATTTGGCACGAACTTCAACATGCAAGTGCTCTGTGTGCCTGCTTGTTATCTCATAACAGGGTTCGTACACCTTAGGATGTCTGAAATTCCATGACTTTTCCATGACTTTCCATGACCAACTTCAGGAAATTCCATGACCTTTTTGGGCACACTTTCCCAGAAATGTGAAGATTTTTTACACTGAAATTCTTCATTGGTGGTGGATATCCTGCGAAGTCAATGCCATTATTTGTCTGCATGCCCTAATTTTAATATGCAAATGCCATACATAATTGAATCAAAAATGTCCCACAATAACAAACAACGGTGATGAAACTTGCAACTTTAAAAATTGGCTACTTTCAAATTATTTGTCACGCTAATTCCAGAAAAACGCTTGTGTTCGAATTATATGTGACGTTGATTTTCACGGAAGATCCAAAATGGCGGACCGCTTCACCCTGATCATTGTGATCTATTGATAACCGTGTATTATGTTTGATATCTCTATCATAGTTCATTTAAAAGACTCGGGGCCATCCTTAAAAATATGTCAGTTGCGCGTAACCCGCCCTCCCCATCGACAAGCTACCAACCCCAAAGTTTTTATCAGCCATCTGTCACGTAAATGTTTTTCTTTTTCTTCAACTTCAAACAGTCCCTGTGTAGTTGTTGATGTTATTATAAATAAATTGCGTAGGTCGTGAATTTGTCCGCCAGAGTTGCAAGTTTCAAGAATGAAATACAAAGAAAATAGAGTCTACGAAACGAAAGAAAAATCTGCCTTCACGTTGTTGTTGTTGAAAAGCGATATGCATGTTTAAAACTTTTGTGCCTTACTTCCCTATTTTGAAAGTGAACTCTTCCAATTCAATTCGTCGGGAAGCCTTGTGGGGTTACAACACCGGGTCAGTGGAAGTTTCCATTACCGCAATAGGGATGATAGCCCGACAGTATTGCGACACGTGCCTGCAGTCAGTCGACCATATTTCCGGGCTAAATCTGTACCGTGATGCCGACGTTTGGTTCATTATCCATCAAACACGAAGTAAAAAATGAAATGTCCAGCGATGTAAAGGATTGAAAATACATACAAACTAAACGTCTACATTTCACATGTACAAGCCAAGTCCTGCAATGATGATCGGGTTGTATAGTACATTGACTTGTCTACAACGTCACTCGTGAGGTGTCAGTCACCCAGCGATGAGATCAGGGTGCATATTTTATGTTCGTCCGCTTCATAAAGTTGATTCCTCGTTGATTATAAACTGGATTAACATGTTGTTGGAAACACTGACGTCTGTCATTTTATTACATGGAAATGTCTCTCTGGATTGGTGAGTGAATAAAACACCAGCATCAATGTCTGTTGACATCTCCCCATAGCACAAATGAAATACTCAACTACTCCCTTTTTGCAGTCAAAATGTATGAGACACATCATACAGATCTAAAGAAATCAAATAATGGCTCCCTCGACATAGGAGTTGTGCATAAACTAACTATTACGCCGAAGCCCTGACAGGGACAAGCAGAGGGAAACATTTATATCTTTGTCCTTCCAAATCATCTGTTTATTAAAGAAAATGAGACATCGAAAATATCATTCAAATTGCCGATAAATTACTTTCTATTGATCAAGTAGGTGCCTCAAAATGGTCAGTTGACGGGCATTTTCGCCTCCAACCTCCTGCTAATGAGAAGCCTACCGGCTCGATTTCGGCACAGTTGAAATTTATACCAAGATCACGTCGGACAGATGAAATTCATACATGCAAGCCTTTTCATACATATTAGACTTAGTTCAATCTAAGAGAATCTGCGTTGGGTGACGCTACCATGGATTTCCGCGCAGTTAAACTTTATGCCAAATATGCTTACAGCTCGATTTTCGTGCAGTTGAAATTTATACCAAGTAACGTTCGGACAGATGAAATTCATACACGCAAGCCTTTTGAAATTCATACACATCAGACTTAGTTCAATCCAGAAGAATCTGCGTGGGGTGAAGCTGCCATGGATTTCCGCGCAGTTAAACTTTATGCCAAATTTGCTTACAGGCTCGATTTCCGCGCAGTTAAAATTTATACTCAATTTACGTTCGGACAGATACAATTCATACACATCAGACTTAGTTCGAGCGAAGCGAATCTCAGTGGCGTGAAACACGATTTCCGCGCATTCAAAATTGATACCTGCCAATATATTCTTACGGACAGTTGAAATTCCACACATAAGACTCAGTTGAAGAAAGCATATCAAAAGATTCCAAGTGAAATGATAACGAATAAGGTAGGATAAGGTGCTCTAATATTAACGATTCCATTCCAGCGAAGCTAATCTCCGGGCTGTGAAACATAATTTCCGCGCATTTGAATTTCGTTCCCTCTCGTTTCAAGCGACATATAGTCTACAGATTCGCAATTTGCGGATTTTGTTGTCTGTTTTATTAATATCAATATTCTGCTCGTCAGCAAATAAAGAAAAATCCATCAAATAATCCACGCGCAGTTGAAATTAAGCTCCGCGCAGTTCTGCGCAGTTTTTAGTACGACCCTATAAACAAATTATTCTTAGTAACATATTCACTTTACTTTCAGCGGCACGAACTCCACGACGAAAACGGGAGTGTTCGAATTTATTGTTTCACGGGTATATTGAAAATGCTCCCATTTTCGTTTTATAAGGATGGAAAAAATCACGACAGGGGGAAAATCGGCCGTTTTCGAATTAAATTTGGAAGGTGAATTATTTAAATTACCGTAACTATAGAAGGCATCCTGTCTGACAAGACTTGACTTCGAGATACTTTGATGGCGGTTTTAGCGAAAACTTTGTTCACAGAATGAACTCGGAGCAAAAAGCAGGTTTTGTTGATATTTCCACTCGTTTTATTTTTCCATGACTTTTGCCTCTAAATCTCTATTTTTCAGGTTTTCCAGGCCTGGATTTTTTATTTTCAAATTCCATGACTTTCCAGGTTTTCCAGGACCCGTACGAACCCTGTCATAATTGCATCGTAAAATTGATAACATAGCATGATATAGCCTTTTGATTGGTCGTATTGATGATCACGAGGTTTCGAGAGGTGTGACATATATTCATGAATGACGTACGAAATAAAGATTTGGTGCGGTAAATCAGACCAAGGTTTCGCGGATGTGTACCTCTCTGGAGTGGTAAATTTCTCTCATGTAGAAGATCCTGCCAAAACTGAATGTCAGTCTCATCATGATCATTTATATTTACCATAAACTACATCCAATGTTTCGAGAACTCAGTACATTTCAGGAGATCTTCCCCTCGCACATCAATTTCATGAATCAAACATATCTCACTCGCTTAGCTTTTTTGGGTAATACTAAAAACTTGGAGTCTGAGCTGGAGTGGCAGTCGGATTCTGTTGGGAGTCCGAAACTCAGAACCACATTATTTACTCATTATTTATTTGCTATCTGGTGTTAATGTGATATCAAACATAGAATGAATATTCATAAATCTGAATCATATTTCTGCATGTTCAGCATGAAAATCCGGCTCCAAAAGAATCCGACTTCCATTCCAGCTCAGGCTCTGGATTTTCAGTAATACCCCAGGACAGGCTAGTGAGACATATTTGATGGTTCCAGGCACTGGATGAGAGGTATGTTTTCTGTCAACCTCACATGATACAGGACTCATGCTTCCAGCTCTACTTGTCCCATTGCCAACACAGGATCAATGATCCTGTGTTGGCAATAGGAGACTTACACAATAGTACCAGAAGATAGACCGGATGTGTCAGTTATGTAATTTGATTGGCTTACTGGACCAAAATTGACAAACAAGAAGTGGCAATCAGGGAATCTGCTTGGTTAGTTCGCATTGTGCAAGTCCCCCAATGAATGAGTGAATATCAGGTGGCGGGTTAATGTTCTTTTGATTCTGACCCGTCATTTAGTTGCCATGGATACACAAGATCAAAAGAAGAATAAAACATCAGGTCTCAGGGTTATTGGTCAGAACAGTTGGTTGGTGCTCATTTGAAGAAGTGTACGGACGGGGTTCATAAATAACGAACAGCAGCAAAAAATATCCAGGAGTTTTCCAGGACTTCCCAGGTCAATAATTTGAATTTTCCTTGAGTCTTTAGTACAATAACTCGCAACAAAGATGAGCAAATTAACAAAGTTGAGGTAAAATTTTTGGCACAGTAACCATGGTAACATGTGGCATCAGATCGCTGGTTCTTTCCAGGTTAGCAATTAAGTTCTATGAGATTTAAGGACTTTCCAGGAGATTTATGTACCCTGTAATGACCTCTATTATACATGTGTACAGCAAATACAACACAATAGCAGTGAGAAGTCGCCCAGCTGAATGTCAGGACTTGATGTCATAGCTTGAAGATGAGTTTCGCCTCAGCACATTATCGCGAAAACATCTTCTCGATAGCTGATACTACAGAAAGGTGACCACTCTTGGAGGAGCAAGTTTCATGTACATGTATATCATGTTGAGAGCATAACTATACCAGCACACTTGCTTTTAGTGAGCAGTCCCAGAAGATTGGAGATGCCCCATAATTTCCACAGAAAGTGTAACATACTTAACAATCACACGCAGCACCTGAGAACTACAATCCCTCAGCCTTTCTTCTCTGTGTCTAAAGCCAGACTTTGTCTTGCATAAATAATGAGAATACTGAGGACTGATTTGACAACTCCCAAGGCTGAAATGTTTTTGTTATACACTGTGTTACACAGGCTGTCAAACGAGACAGAACCCTTGGTTGCACAAATATATGTACATTAATATTACCATTTTCAGGCTAACACATCCCAGCGAAAACAGCCTAGCGGGTCGATGCCTTGTCACCTTACAATCGAAAGATAATCATCTTTCCAACCATAAGGAGAGATTTGGGGATAAAAGAACAAATGGTCTGAAAAATAAATCCATAATTGAGAACAACTTGGGAAAGAGAACTATTAAAATTATATGATTTCTGCTACTTTTTTTCTAAGTTTGCAGTCCTTCGTTTTTGAGGAGTGTGATAACACCACACTCTCAATCACACTCCTAAAATTGATCTAGGTGAGTGGAAACAGCACTCGTTAACAACAACTTCTCTACATACAATGTACCAAAAGCCTTCAGGAGTGTGATATACACTTCTAGGATCATATTAGAGGAGTGATTTACAGCACTCCTGCTATTTTCAAAAACAAAAGACTGAGTTTGTGTAGCAATCAGAATTTAGTACACATGTCAAAGTCAGCTTTAGGGATTATGCTCGTAGCAGTCTCTCGCGTTTGTCAAATCTGGGAGAGCTGCTGATCACTATGCTGCATTTTCATTCAGTTGTTATTCAAAATAATCATAGGTCATGTGAATTTTTCTACACATTGCAGATATTTCTATTTTTTTTTATCAGTATTTACCATGATGATGAAATCACTCCGCATGGATCAAAAACCATGTAAACCCAGCCCATCCCCAAGAAATGTTACATGGACTGATAGACACATGGGGATGAAAATTATTGTTCACTCCAATTTCACTTCTGGGAAGGTGTCAGTTTACATGATCAGTTTACATGATTGAGCACCTGAGCTCCCTAAAATAGCCAGCCTGTAGTCGTCCACTGATGAAGGATTGAGCCATCAGTCTCGGAGTATTTATAGCCCGTATTTAGTTCTACAGTGTGAGAGCATATTTATGCTGCCGACTGCTTTCTTGTGGGAATATGATTGCCCAAGTACATCCATCCATCCATCCATGATTCCCGTCAGTAAGTCTACATCCTTGCATCAGACTAGTTACAATACATTGGCCACCACCTGCTTATAACACGTGTATAATGTGATGTAGTTTGCACACAAATTGAGTTATGCTGGAATTTGAATACTCAGCCTTCGAAACATACATAGTCATACTCATGATTCCCTGTTTAACACCTTTACATTACATCTCACTAAAAATTTTAATAAATTAAATTTTCACATTTTAAAAAGTCAATATTTTGCTGTGGGTAACTAAGAAAATGACCTCTATGAACCCCTGCATTTGCATCTTCCTTTTCAAAGCTTACCTTTTCAAGGGGTTCTAACTGTAGTTTTAGGTGCTCTAATCTTTGAACAAGCTCTCTTTCTTTCTGTAGTTGGTATTCTTCTATGTTCAGTGTGGAGTACAGTTGACTAATAGCAGTTTTGACATCATCAAATTGTCTAACATGTTCATGGACAGCCAGCTCTATAAGTCAAAGGAAGTAGAACAAGTATAGGCTAGCGTCACTATAAGGTGCCTCAACATAGCACTGATTCTGATATAAGATGGGTGCTATTTTGTCCCCCAAGTTGATAAATGCATATTATTTCAGCCCTTTTATAAGGCTGAAAATTTGTAAGGTGGTTTAAAGTGATCGTTAACCCTCAAGTAAAGTTTCCATCAAATGACAGTGTGGGAAAATATTTATTGTAATTTTTTATGATTTTATTACACAGAGTAAACTGCAAATAAAGCATGGTATTCTATGGTGGTCTGTTTCAATCATATCTAGGTCCAGTGACATCACACATCCTTAATACATATATTTCAAACTTTGTATGCACTTTCCAATGCTTGTTTCAAGATTAAGATGTGTTTTCTTTGAGTTTCAACACAGACTCACTGTTCCAATGTACATGTTTCACCAAAATCTGGGAGATGGTAACTCATAAGTGTCAAGTCAATTTGAATCTTGCATTTAATTTCCCCGATTTTGGTGAAACATGTACATTGGAACAGTGAGTCTGTGTTGAAACTCAAAGTATACACACCTTAAGCTTGAATCAAGCATTGGAAAGTCCATGTACAGTTTGAAATATATGTATTAAGGCAGTCTGACATCACTGGACCTAGATATGATTGCAACAGACCACCATAGAATACCATGCTTTATTTGCAGTTTACTCTGTGTAATAAAATCGTAAAAAATTACAATAAATATTTTCCGACACTGTTTGCAACAGTCTTTCATTTGATGGAAACTTTACTTGAGGGTTTACGATCACTTTAAGTTTTGTCCCCCAATAACAGAGTTATAGAGAGATTACAGTCACTGTATGTACTTACATGTAGAACCTCTTTAGGTCACACCAATGTTATTTTTTGTTCCACAGGCAATTTAATATTCTTTCAAGATTGGAAGCGATAATATAAAGAAAGATAGAACTGAATGAGTGGTGTAAGTCCCCCGACATTGAAACAATTGATTTGGTTGGGAACTGTAACATTCATTACCCCGCTTCCTATGAAAACGAGCGATCACAGTCACATGATCGCATGATATTTTTCCATCCACTGCCGTTGATTTTAATTCCGGGTGGGTAACTAGGTTATATCCCTTTACAGTAGCTCCAGTCTCAAAGTACTCGCGTCGGCTGCCTCGCCTCGATTACTTCTCGGGGCCGGGCTTCATTTATTTGTAAATATAAAGGTGAGCTGCAGCAGCTTTTGTTCTAAATTAGATAGCATTCATTTTGTGAACAGCTTGTATTTCATCGTAATCAGAGATGAGGAACGCCGATGAATATTGCAAATGTGTGACAGTGTTTTTTTTTGTTTCGTGAGCAACAACAACATAGGGCAAAGCTGTACACAAAAGTCGTTTCTCACACAATTTACCTATGGACATTGATGTTCAGAAAGGGTCTTCAGCGGGATAAATTAGTTACACAGTTTGTCAGTGACCCAATACAGAAATATATAGAGTCAGTAAAATTTATATTGGATGAGGCGTCATCCAGAAATGAAATTTTAACTTGGCCCCCAGGTGGCGCCACCTAGAGGCGGATCGACATGATAAAACAATCTCAAGCGAGATCTTGAGGCGAGGTACCCACATACCAAATTTGAAAAGAATCCATTCAGTTTTCCAAAAGTTATTGTTCGGAAACAAAATTTTAACTTGGCCCCAAGGTGGCGCCATCTATGGGCGGATCGACATGAAAAAACAATAGCAAGATCTTGAGGCGAGTTACCCACATACCAAATTTGGAAAAAATTCATTCAGTTTTTTAAAAGTTATTGTCCAGAAACAAAATTTAAACTTGGCCCCAAGGTGGCGCCACCTATGGGCGGATCGACATGAAACCCCCCCAAGTGAGATCTTGAGGCGAGTTACCCACAAACTAAATTTGAAAATAATCCGTTCAGTTTTTCGGACCATATTGGCTGGAAATGAAATCGGACAGATGCACAGACGGCATGACGGACGGACAGACCCCAATACTATAGTCCCACTTTAGCCTTTCGGGCGTCGGGGGACAAACAGATCAGAGGTGAAACTCATCTATCCACAGAAAGAAAAGGGGGAACTTCAAATGTTCAGTTTTATATTTATTATCGCCCTCAATCTTGAGAAAACAATTAAATCTGCCCATGAAATAAAAAATAAAATTGGTATGGCCTCACTGTATTATAATATGGGCTGTATTCTAGCATACATGATATAGTACGTAGTATGGATGCATTACATACATGGTGTGAGTTGTCACATTCCTGTGAAAGAAAGTGGATGGTAATCCTTCTAATAATTCAATCTCCCGATCAAAATTCATTCACCCCAAATGTTTTGGGTATAAAATTCATTCGGTGGTTCTAATAAATTTGATCACCCTCTACAATCATTGAAATAACTAAGAAATAATGAATTATATGCATGATTTTGAACCACTTTGTGAACGTGCTGTTCCAATAAATTTGATCAGCCCAAGATTTTATGGTGGGAAATTTGATTTCCTGTGAATGACTGAATTATTACAGGCTGATCGATTCATTACAAATCAGTGAAGTGGCAATTCCTGCCAGACTGAAAATCAATGATGTTGCCTGACATAACGAGAGAATTAATCAGCAATACCGGTACTGGTTTCAAATTCTATTCATGCAACCGGTTTACTGATAGGTCCAGTTTATAATGTTTGTTAAATCAACTAAATAATTTGATAATATTGGAATTCTTTGGCGGTGGATGAAGAGTGGGTTTTCACTGCCAGCTCTCTGCCGGCATTGCCTGTAGTTTGACCACGAACAGTCCAGAACCTTCTTTTGCACTAATGTTCCCGATCTAGTTGATCGCTACTGCATAAAATATACCTCCTAAGTTCTGTAATTTCTGATGATTTCTATGGTCTATTCAACCAATGTAAGCAGACATGGAATGCAGCGGTCTGAACGATACATCGATGCTTACCCTTTTGTTTGAATATCGTTTGGACAACAACAACAAAGCTTCCGGAATTGAGTTTTTGTGAACATATTGAGCATTTCCCTTCTAAATCATATACTTTTTAATGTTTTGCCATCAGTTTTCAATTTTTGAGATATGCTTATCATCTTTTTCATGTGGTACAGGTAGTAAAATCCCTGGACTCAACACGTGCACAGTGAGTGGGTGATACAATTTTACAAACAAGATCTACTGAAAATTGGGGGTGATTGAATTATTTCAACTTCTGATCGAATATTTCTCCAAAAATCTTGGGTGATCGATTTCTGATAGGGTACTCTATTTATTAGAGGAATTACAGTTTGCCACTTGGTAGTCTCAGACAGATTGATGGATGCACAGACAGACAGGAAGATAACCATATACCAACATGACCAAGGCCAAGTTTGGCCAACAGCTGACATTGAATCATCCAAATTCTCATGTCTGACCAAACACATGTCTGACTAGGTCCTACCAAACACACATATACTTTGAAGTGCTCGCAATATTTTCACAACAAAGAAATTCTGGCTGAGAAATTATTAAACGAAACATGTCTATGTCAGGTATGTGATGATATATGCAGATTTATTTTCTACTTACCACTTTCTGGTGGGCAGACATTATACGTTTCTTCATTCACCTTTAACGTGAAGTTTGATCGCAGTAATATATCGATGGTTGTGGATTTGGCGACTTTACTACCCTCTGTTGATTAAAAGGAGCAAATATCACATCTGTTGAGATATTAGGATACACAACATACAGTTACTGACGCATCAAGTATAATTTCAATTTGTATTAGTCGGCCAGTCTAATTAACATACATGATTTTTTTTCCAGATTTTTTAAAAATATTGAAAAAAATTAATCAGTTCAGATAAATGACAATCCTTGTTCCAGTTACAAATTTTCTCTCATTTCATTTCATTTTGAGTGAGGGAGTGAATAGGGTTTAACATCGCTTTCAACATTATTTCAGTCATATCACGAAGAACCATCTAAGCACCACCCAGTCAAGTTGCATTCCTGCTGCTTCAAAGAAGAAATCTTTTAAGCAACATGGAACCAGACACCCTCCCCATCCAGCCTACAGAACACAAAGGTCAGCACACAAGACACAGACAGGACGCTTGTACCATGGTGATTACAGTGCTAGACCATCACATTATCAAGTTCATGTTGCTTATCAGCAAAATGCATTGAAGCAACAGGAACCTGTGCCCACCAACCGTGGACACTAACCAACCACCCGCCATTTTGAGAGAGATTGACTTGCATTGTTTCAGGTTAGAATACCTACCATTTGTATATATAGCTACCCTATCAATTCCCCCATCCTCATCCTGTATATACTGAAGGAAGTCACCAACCGTGTGTGAGACAGGCTTGAGGGTGAACTCACACTTCTCGTGTCGTGAAGGCAACGGCAGGGATATCACAGGCAGGCCATTACGGTATAAAACAGATACATCTACAATGGAAAATGGAAGAAAAATAGGTCAAGGTCAGTCATTCAATTTTAATCCTTCACTACCTATATAAAAAAACATGTATGTGCTATGAGTTTGGAAAGCTTAAATATAGATCACACAACAATACTGGCTGATGGATAGACAAACCAACACACAGACAAACAACACTGATAAATACAATACCCCATCAGCTAAAAGTGTTAAATGTAGATGGTCCGAAGAGCTGTGGGCTCACATATCCCCCACCGGATTTCCCCTAGTCAGACGAGACAAAACAAAAAATCGATCATAGAGGTCCACATCTCCCGCCAGCAGTACCAGTTACGTTGGAAAATCCACTATAACTGGTGCTGCTTCAGCAAAGGACATGGACCTCTAAGGTGGATTTTTTTCGGTTCATGATATCTGATATATATATATCATTGACTAAGAGTATGATTTTGAAAATGGAGATCGCTCTGATGAGTCCTGTATCCCACAGTGGTCATGTTGCATTTTATGTGAAAAGTGCTTTTACATAATTTTATGGTGTTGCCCGGACAAGATCCAAGTGGCTGACAACAGTCATCTTGGAATGGAATATGCAAGTCACTGAAAAGCAATCCCAACTGTCCTCTCACCAATGTCAAGCCACTCCCCAAGTTTTAAGTCAATTGGTTCAATCATTCTCGAGTTTTTTGCCCCGACAATAAATGTTGAAATGGTTGATGGTGACCATCTTGGATTATGCAGGTAACTGAAAAGCAATCCGAACGGTTCTCTCACCGATGCCAAGCCAATATGGAGAGATGGAGGGACAGAGAGACGATGCCAATAACAACATGAATTGCAGGCAAGCACCTAAAAGGTGTGTGTACCCCTCAGCCTGATTATTTTTTAGTCAAGTAGGATCAAGGCTGTATCTAGAGCCAATTTAGTTCCGGAAAACGTATGGGTGCCCAAAACTTGAATAAAACAAAAAACGAAAGTGTTGTTGTTGTTGTTCAATTTGAAAGGATTTCTGAAGGAAATACTCCTAGAAAAAGCTTCTGTGAGCCTCAATATCAATCCGATTACATAGCTGGGTATTGAATTTCGTGTTAATAAACCACTGTTTTGTGATTGCTCACAGGCTCTTTGTGCCAAAATTCACTAAAAAAAATTGGACCCTCAATAATGAATTACGAAAAGGAACTAGTAGTTTGGGATCGGAACCTGCAGAAAATCTCTGGATACAGCCCTGCGGATACAGTTTGTGTGATTTCTGTAGCATATATAATAGACTTCGTTTTCACGTGAGTGGTGTGCTGGGATTACAGCATGCAAGAAAGTGTAGCTTTGTCAGTGGCAATTTATGCATTGCACAAGTGTAATAACAAGTTAATGGCATAGAAACACACTGATTGACACAGGCCCATAATTATCATTATGGGGGGGGGGGGGACAATAAGCTCCAGGTTTCATGCAAACTGGTTCAAAATTGCACAGAGTCAGGCTAAAAATGGGCTCTCCTAATCACTTGTTTTAAATAATTTCCAAGGTACAGTAACATGTTTGGTGACAAAACTTGAAGCATTATGTTGTACCAGTCAAATGTGTGGACATAAATATGGTTCATGCAAAAGTTAGGTTCGATACTGCAGGGATTCCCCTGCCAGTTATTTCATATTACACTTCTGAAATATAATATATTTTGTGCAAAAGCTTTAGGATAAATCATGTGGAGTAGAATGATTTAATAGCAAAATTGAAGAAAAATGTTGTCCTTCATTTAAGGCGACGCGAAATTCAAACTAACAGGGGTTCGATACTGCAGGGATTCCCCTGCCAGTTATTTCATATTATACTTCTGAAATAACGTCTGGTTTGTGCAAAAGCTTTCGGATAAATCGATGTACCAAAATTGAAGAAAAATGTTGTCCTTCATTTAAGGCGACGCGAAATTCAAACCTAACACGGTTCGATACTGCGGGACCCGCCCCCCCCCCCACCGGTTATTTTCTCTTGTACTTCTGAAATAAAATAATGTCACCAACCTGTTATTACTATAAATGGATAAATTTAGCAATGTACACTGCATCACATACATATCACATGAGGCTGAGAAGCTGTGGATAGGAAAAAGTCCAAAACTTTAACATTTAGTGCCCCAGGGGTGGGGAAATCCTCCCAGGGGTAGTGCATAGGTTAAACAAGTGTAGCATCGTGTAAGCTCCCAGAATATATGGGGATTGGGGGTTCCATCCAATGATAATCTTGAATGGACCAGGTTTTCTTGTATCAGGGAACCTTCAAAAGTCACAATGAAACATGCAACCAAGGGTTCCCGATGGGCATAGATAACAGTGCAAGAGCTAAGCCATCAATAAATAATAAAAAAAAATAATTAAAAATCATGAAATCCTCATAGTCATCTGAAAATCTAATCATTTCATCAGTCAACATTCAGGAAGCTCTCACCAAAGTTTGGTCAGGCCCGACTTGATAGATCTGCAGATATTCAGCGGACAGGAACATGTTGATGGGCATAGATAATAGTGCAAAAGCTGAGCCATCAATAAATAATAATAAAAAAATAATTAAAAATCACGAAATCATCATAGCCATCAGAAAATCTAATCATTTCATCAGTCAACATTCAGGAAGCTCTCACCAAAGTTTGGTCAGGCCCGACTTCATAGATCTGCAGATATTCAGCGGACAAGAAAATGTTGACGGACGGTACACCGGATGGACGGACGTACATACGTGCATGGCAACGACAAATGGGCTGAGGGGTAATAAATTTTATTCAAATTTTGTCAACAGATAATAATCAATCAAAATCAATTTCTGGTACTTTCAATGAATTTGAGGTATACTTGGAATTTGATCATAATGCAGTTCACAATTTCCCACTTTCCCCACATTTTCTGGCCTAAGTAAACTTGACCTTTGTCTGATCTTTGACCTCAAAGTAAATAGGGTTATTCTCTGCACCATATGCAAGGCAGGAAGTTTTGAATCATTCTGGACATGGAAGAACAGAAGCTTTTTCATTTTTTACAGGCTCTCTGGCTTGAGTGAAGTTGAACCAATGTTTGGTACATGTACCAATTCATAATACGAAGCTGTGCATCTGAAAACCCCTCGGTTCTGGGACGAAATAAAAAAAATTGCAATTAGAAATAGCCCCCATCCAATCAGAGAAACCGGTATTCATTACATAAATCTCTTCATGCATCGATGATGTATATCAAATTTTACATTCAGCATTTGAACAGTATCAGAGATAGAGATCATTTATTATTTTGCATAAATTAAAGATGGCCGCCCATCCTTCCCGCCACTCAGAGGAACTGATGTGGTTATTCATTAATGCAAGTCTCTTCATATATCGATTCTGTAAACCAAGTTACGTATAGAACACTTAAATGGTAGCAGAGATAAACATCATTAAAGATTTTGCATAAATTAAAGATGGCCACCAAGATTTCGGCCCAATCAGAGAAACCAGATCTGTCATTCATCCTTTAGAAGTCTCTTGATGCATCGATGATGTATACCAACTTTTACATCGAGCATTTCAAGGGTATCAGAGATAGAGATCGTTAATGATTTTCCCATCAGTTAGGGGAATTGATGCGGTTATTCAGTACAAGTCTCTTGATACATCGATGCTGTATACCAAGTTTCGTACATCATTAAAGATTTTGCATAAATTAAAGATGGCCACCAAGGTTTCCACCCAATCAGAGAAACCAGAACTGTCATTTATCGTAAGTCTCTTGATGCATCGATGATGTATACCAAATTTTACATCGAGCACTTCAATGGTATCATAGATAGAGATCATTAATGATTTTGCATAAATTAAAGATGGCCACCAAGGTTTTCGGTCAATCAGCTCCCGATTCAAAGTATCTGGATGTATCGATGATGTATACCAACTTTCATATAAAACAATTGAATGGTAACAGAGATATGTATCATTATCGATTTCGCATAAATTAAAGATGGCCTCCAGGGTTTCCAGCTAATCAGAAAAGCCGGTTTGGTAATTCATTGAAAGTTGCTTGATGTATCGATGATGTATACCAACTTTCGTATTGAACAGTTGAATGGTTTCCGGGATATGGATCATTATCCATTTTGCATAAAATTAAAGATGGCCGCCATGGTTGCCAACCAATCAGATCCCAATTCAATGGGCTTCTGGTCCTTGACAAGGTAAATAAGCATACCAAATTTGGAATTCATTAGTGGAACCATTTTCCGGCTATCTCGCTCACGTACGGACATACAAGACGACGACAATACCCCATGGCCAAAATTGGCCGAGGGGTAAAAACTGGAACTGGAGATTTTCCTTCTTTTTTTCGCAGATTTTCTAGCCCAAGTGACCTTGACCTTTGATCTAGTGACCTCAAAATCAACAGCCCGAAAGGTATTCCCCAATTAATCCTTCAGTTAAAATTTGGAGTGAATTGAATTGAGTTTTCGATTATTGGGAAAACGTGGCACAAACACACAACGATTCTACATGTATATCCCCCAACCGGGGTCAGGCGGGGGTTAATAAAAAGTACATGTACATGTCTACTCTTCAGCCTGTCCAACTCTTCAGCATCCAACCCGAAGATTCGGGTTTTAAAAAAAAAAATTCTGCAGTGTCCAAGGCACAACAAGGCGCACATTAAAAGTTCACCCATCAGCTTGTTTTAACACATATTTCATACAGAATACCTTGTGCCCAACTAAAATGGAAATAAAAAATATAATCTGCCAACCCATCCTCCTTCCCCGGCGAGTAGGTAATGATAAACCGTAAAGAAGTTTAATGAATCGTATTGCTCATTTCAACAAAAGATTGAGTAGTATTGGGTGTTTGTAGGTGAAGGTGCTCATGAGTTTCTGAGAAAACTTTAGGGTCCCTCTAAAGCCCTAAAGAGCTGTGCCTACATGTATGAATCCCTGCATCAAAGTAGTGAATGGGCACAGTATACTGTCAAGCTTATTGTAGCGTGCACATGAAGAACATATTGTTTAGCCAGTTCTGAGCACATTCCTGGTTTTGAGCAAACAAACAAGGTTTTTACATAACAACCATGTAACAGTTGGGTATTAATCATTAGTTCCCACATTATACAATGTATAGCTTTACCTGAATGGTCGGTTATAAACTCACCATTTAGTGAAGTTGTATACAAGCGACATGTACAGGTTAGCCCTAACCTTGACACACCCAGGGGCACCTGAAACCAGAAAAAATATAACTATATTTATTATAACACAATAACTCTATCATGAATATTGATGTGCTGTACATGCAGTCATGTTAGTGTGAGATTCATATTTATCACCCTATTATTTACTAGAGAGAGTATTTGAAATATTAGCCAACATGTAAATCACTACATGTACATTTAGTACATCCTCATGGCAGATTGTATATCTCCTACTGTCAGATATACATGTACCCTCTGATTGCATTCGAGTTGGAAACACAACATACAGTTTTTGTGCACAGCTCTTAGCCAATCAGCATCATCCATTATGAAATGGAGCAGTGGTCTCAACATTTCACAGCTAAACAAGCTGTTGTACTATGTGCTCTTGTCAAATAGTTCAGCATCTAACTACCATGAGATACATTGTATGCATTTTTTCTCCCACAGACAGACGTTTCCTTTGTCGATCAACACAATGTGCATGCTCACCACCTTTCCAGTCCAATGCAGTCAGAGGGTGTTACGCCGACAGTTGTTAGTAACAAAATTTAAGATTTCAACATAACATGTTGTTATAAATTCAGAAAACCAGGTTTTAACATGATAATTGATCAGGAAGAGGACATGACTGGAAGATTTCATAATTACCTAGTCCACGAACTCCCATTTCCGTCAATCATTGACGGAATATGACATTAGTAACACCAATAACTTTAAAAATATCACAAACAAACAATGTGCCCTGTACCTTATTATCTAAAATGTGTCAATGAATTGCATAAGATGTAAATAAACAGGTGCCCCTGTGAATTCTTTGTGCAGTTTTAGTTTAGCGGAACAAAACACAAATGACATTTAGTAACATAAATTTGTGTTACTAATGTCATTTTTCCATCAAAATCTATTTTGTATACATGTGTATGTACAAGAAATTTCTTATAACAGAAGCAATTGCATATGCTCAGTGGAATTAGGCCAAGCATATTGATGTATTTGTACCATTGTCAGTGTATGACATCACCCATGCTGTAATGTTGGGCCTTTTCAAAAAAATTCTAATGTCATTTCCATCAAGGGAGTTTTGACAGAAATGCCATTAGTAACATTTCCAAACACCCATAGTATCTATGTATTGGTATTTAATACACTGGCAATGGTTCATATATCTTAATAAGGTCAAGCTAGTACCACTGTAAATCTTTAATTGAATAATTTACTTGACATTTGTTGTGGTGAATATTGTAAAATACGAAAATACGAAAATATGACATTAGTACAAATGTGACATTAGTAACATTTACATTTCTGTCTCTCTATTAAAGGTGAAATGCAAAGGTTTTCATATTTTCCTTTTTATATTCTTCATGGGCCATTTAATGATTGAAATGTCAGCCTAACTACTTCATTTGATTTTATTTGAAGTATTTTGTCTCCTAGTAGCTATTGAAAAGTGCTTCAAAGTTGGTATCTCAAGCCCCGCCGATTTCAGAAATGAAATCCGCATCGCTTATCTGCCCTTGTCCGACGCTGGTTTGTGATGTCACATCAGACCACCTGGCTGTTCGTCAACACTAGTAACGTTCAGTCTCCGGGCGGCTGGTCTGATGTGACGTCACAATCAAGGAAAGATAAGCGATGACGTTTTGCAAATCTGAATTCATCTGGGCTAGGAGTACCAACTTTCAAAAAGATCCTAGCAGACAAGATAATTCAAATTAATCCAAGTGAAGTACATGTAGATATACTGGTATTTCTATCCTTATTCAACCAATATTAAATGTAAAATGGAGAATTTAAAAACCTTCGCATTTCACCTTTAAGCTTATACTGCAGATAAGAATGTACAGTGTAAAACTGTTTATATTCAAGATACATTTACACAACATTGGTGGGTTTAGCAAACAGTGTACAAGACACAGAGTTAGGTTTTCAATATTTTTAATGTTACGAATGTCATTTTTCGATGAGACTAGGTTATCGTGGAATGTGCCGTCTGCTAAAATATATAGAGTAGGGTCAAGGGGTATGGGTTGAATCAAACAGGGTAGAAGAGAGGTGACAATCCATCCAGGGCCGTGATACCTGAATCATGTACAATGGTACATCAGACTTGATTTGAGCAAATTGAGGCTCCCAAACACATGATTCAAGGGTCTTGGTCACAAACAACCTGCATGACAGCAATAAAATAAGCATTCACCAATTCCACTTGCTTAAAAATTAGGAACATTTCAGTATCTGATAAAATATTAATCATCATATGTTTTATCTTAGCTACATGTAGCTAACAGCAGCATTCATGGTTATTATAGTGACAATTAACATATCATCACCAAAGTGCAGTTGACTGATACCAGCCTCTCAATACCAAGGAGCAAATTTGGCAAAATCCATGCCATTTTGATGGCATGGATGAGCACACAATTATGCCTACTTGTATTAAATCAAGTGTACATTAGGCCTGCAGCTTGATCATATTAGTTCCATATGAATGCCTTGAAATCAAGTCTGTCAGCAAGTTGGGGAAATGAATGTTCTCCAGTTTTTGAGGTAAAAATGTTGTTTTTTCTTTAATAACTTTAGAAATATGGACAAATTTGGAGTTTTTTATTTCATTGGCGCATAAATGCATAAAGTTAAATATGTTAACACTATTTTGCCACTTATATGATTCAGAGTTTAGGTGTTTGAACATGTTGAAAGGACAATTTGAAAAAACAATACATGTATAGACCCCTTTCTATCTATTGAAGTAGACAGGCAGCAATTGCTTAAGTAAACCCAACCAAAACCCATACATGTGCTGAGTTAGGGCAGGCCTTGCCATTTGTAAATGAGAGGTGAGCTATATTTGAACTGATCTCCTGGAGAAACTCTGAAGAGACAAGATGTTAACTTAGGAGACTGAGAATGTACACTAAGGCAGTACAGATTTTAGGAACCGAGGAGAGGGATAAATAGTTCTCTCAAAACCAGAATATGGGGAGCTGTTGTTCTGATGCACTGTGGTTACTCTCCTTCAATGACAAGGTCTGGATAGGGCAAATACAATCCATTCTTGATAACCATGAGGACTTCAATATGTTCATGGAGGTCGTACAAACATTTCGGTGAAAGAGACAGTATCTTGAAGGGGAGGGAGAGATCTTGGGGGGAGAGGCAGTAACCAAAATATACAAGGTAGCTACATGTACAGACAATTGCTGAAGTTGTGAAGTTTTGCTTTGTCTTCAATGCCATGTTCATAGATGTATGAAAAACTATGCGATTTTATAATATCAGGGGTTATTCTTGACAAAAGTTTTTCATCTACTCAATTTCTGAATACAATAAAACTCAATTTTTTTCGCGCGCCTTCGGCGCGCTAAATAATGCCTAAAACTCAATTTTTCCCGATTTTCATCGAATGAAGTATGAAAACTCAATTTTTCCCAATTTTCATCGAATGAAGTGCGAAAACTCAATTTTTAGTGCCTTTTCATCTTAGAAATAGGAATAGCATGCAAAAAAAAATACATGCAATACCCAAAAAAAAAAGAGATTGTGTACGGGCGTTTCAGAGGTATATTTCTTCCAGTGTAAATCTAAATGATGAAAAATTCTTCTGTGCTTGAAAACAGCTGATGCATACACAGGTTTGCAGTATGCATCTCAAATGTCAGTTGTATGGCCAACATTTTGGTTGGCTTTCAGAAAAATGAAAATAAAATGCGCCCTCCATCACGTTTTTTTTCACCCCCTCTACAACATTGTGTTGTTGTTGTTGCGCAGCAATACCGAACCGACGTGTTGTGAAAATCAAAGTTCTTGTCTCGCATTTTCGATTACATAATCTATTACAAAATCTATTCATGGAGACACTTTACATTTCTTGACATCTGGCAGCTCTACTTTCACTTTCAGCGACGTGCAAATGCCTGCGTCTGACTCTCCCCATTTACTGGAGTTTATTATTGATCATCGACGAGGAGTCAACTGTATGAATGTCTCCATGCATAGATCTTTATTCAGTTCTTTATTTTTCTAAGTTCAGTTTTTCAGCATTTTAACTGTTACGCTGCGGCGAGTCGTTCAAACGGCTCTCGTCTTTCTATACGAAAAATGCGACGAGCCGTTGCTTCTGCCAATGCGAGTACAGCGATGTACCATTCTGAAATCGCTTTTTTCAAATTTACCAAGCATGAAACTCGATAAAAACCATACATATATTGTTAGCTAAGCCTGATTTGATTTCTTGAATGTAAACTTGATATTCTGTCTCAGAATAACGAAGTCGGGAGGAAGAAATAAAAAAAAACATCAACGGAGATTTCCATAAAACGTTGTCGAGAAGCCGCCCAGAAAATATAAAATACTCACAGAAAACCCCTTAAAAATATATGATTCTTTGGTATAGTTGAAGTACAGAAGCTCAGTTTATATTTCCAAAGTGCGGGTTTCGATTAAATCCGCTAAACAAACTTTATTTTCAAATTTCTTTCGAGCTTCTGCGCCACGTAATTTCGTTGCGATGAGATAAAAATGGCGTTTCCCTCAGATCAGCTTGACCCAGTTGAAGGGCTATGGCCAATGAGCGCTTCGATGTAGGTCACGTTACCCCGCTTGTCCAATCAAGGTAACCGATACAGGATCGGCTGTTACCGTCACTAGAGAAACGGGAAAACACCCCTTGCAGTTTTTCGATGTTATCGTCTGTTTGATTGGCCATCGGTCGAAATCACGCATTCAATCAGAAACTACAAGGAATTCCCTTTCCAATGAAACGTCATACGCCCGCATGCAAAGTGGAACAAAACGTAGGCTGTGCGTATAACAACAACAACGCACACATCGCTCTTCCACCACAGTCTTTTCTTTCTTCTCGCGAGCTGTATTATCTTTGCATTTCGTTACAGAAACTCAATTTTATTGAAGGAAACTCAATTTTTTCGCGCGCCTACGCCGCGCGAATGTCCGAAAAATAAAATACTCAATTTTTTCATGGAAAACTCAATTTCCAAAAAAACGTCAAAACTCAATTCTTATTTGTTTTTCATCGGGGTTACCCCGATGAAAAACTGTCAAGAAAAACCCCTGAATATGTCATTTCATTTCCCAGAATTTCTGTTTGTTGGGTCAGACCGTAAGAATTTTGATGAGTAAGTATTCTGAATGAAATTTACAATCGGTCATTAACATAACTAGTATCAGTAATAACCTTGTAAAACCTAATGTAAAGGAAACATGAATGACTGACCAATGATATAGAGTCCCTGGAGTATAAGTGGGGTTTACTATGAGATAACTGTCAATTCAAGTACTTTAGTGTAAACACTCAATCACTGCTATCAAATGTGTTTGGCAAAAACATCCTCTCATGAATGTAATAGTACATATATTAGGCCATCTGTAATAATGTGTGTTTCAGGTTTGGTAATGAGCCAAATTCTCCAGCATTGCTCTGCAACCTTTAATCCAATTTTTACGATCAACCATCATTCTAATGTCATGGGTAAATATAAAGTCACAGCCCTCATCATTTTCAAATCGGTGTGGTATTTGAGAGTTCCAATTTTATTTTTCAAACTTGTCTCATTCCAAGTAAACTATTGCAAAGCATAAAATATACCCTCTTACAATAATTTAGCATTTATGAATGTACATGTACATGTAGGATGTGTGAGAACTATTTGGTAAGACCTTTGAAGGCTGAAGATTGCCCACCTTCTAGATCAATGGAAATTCCATGTCAGCAAAACAAATCGACCAATTATCTGGATAGGTAGGGTTACCACACAGGTTTTTTTTTATGATTGGCCTTCGTGTGTAATTTTCTCCCACTCAAAGTAAAAATGTACATGGTGAGTTCAAGTGTTTAGGTCTCTGGTACAACCATTCATGTATGAACATGTAGTACTGAATTAACTCGATGATGCCGCTAGTAATATACTGCAATGCAACAGGTTTTATCTTTTGAGTATATTTTCGGCATCAATCATGTCAGTGATATTGTTTCCTGTTAAATAAGGTACAGTGTATTGGTGCATGTACATGTAGATCTACAATAATTAACTGGTTCCTCTTAATCCTAAAGCTAATTTTAGCAGTAACCCATGACCAGCTATGTTTCTGGTGTAACTTAGATAAATGCCGAGGCATTATCATTCCTGAACAATTGTTATAAGATGCGATTTGTGAAAACTTTAACAGAGTTTGACTTGGTCACCCAGGAGAAATACATCAGTCTGATGGACGAATAGGATTATGCTGTCTGTGTATATCCATGTGTGATGAAAGTTTGGCATTCTTATGCATACATTGTCATTCTTGAGATATCGTGGTAACGAGAAATAGATGATGGACGGTGGATACTTCATGTAAGGAAGCACGAGAGAGACTATAAGAGGGTGGAAAACCTGCACCATTCTCTTATTTTCAGCCGTACAAGTGCCATATTAATGAAACACAATGTGGTTCAAAGTAGTTTTTTGTACAGCAGAGTACAGCTCTGTCTTTGTCAACGCTCTTTGCACCTTCTTAATGGAAGGAAATGAAGTTGACTTTTCAATTTGTCATCAGGAACATTACCTTTTCTCGGTACGGCAGAATGCAGCGGCACAATGGAAAATCAGAGTTTTCTTCTGCCGGCACTTTGAACCGGCAGAATGGAAAGAAGGGTGAGCCTAACCCTGTAACGTGACAATGAAGCGCATCAGAATGAACATGTCTTTCTTGAGAACGTCACTTTGCAACGTCACAATCAAAGTCAAATCCTGCTTACCAGCATCACAATATAACACAATGACTTCTTCCCTCTACGGCAGAATGGAACGGCACAATGAAAAATGAAAGACTCTCTCTCTTTCTGCCCGCCGGCACTTTGAACCGGCAGAATGAAAGGAAAGGTTGAGCCTAACCCTGTAACGTCACAATGAAGTCCGTCAGAATGAAGAGCGTCACTTTGCAACGTCACAATCAAAGCCAATCCTGCTTTCTAATTGGAGGTAGTTGCTATACAAGGTACCTGTTTTGTCGGTACGGCAGAATGGAACGACACAATGAAAAATTTAAGACCATATTTTTTCGAACCGACGCTGCAACGTCACAATGAAAGACAGTCCCTTTACCTCTTTACGGCAGAATGCAGCGACACAATGGAAGATGAGAGAATTTTCTTCTACCGACACTTTGAACCGGCGGAATGGAAGGAAGGGTGAGCCTAACCCTGTAACGTCACAATGAAGTGCGTCAGAATGAACATGTCTTTCTTCAGAGCGTCACTTTGCAACGTCACAATCAAAGTAAATCCTGCTTCTCAGCATCACATAACACAATCACTTTTTCCCTCTACGGCAGAATGGAACGGCACAATGGAAAATGAAAGACTTTCTTTCTGCCGGCACTTTGAAGCGACGGAATGGAAGAGAGCCTAACCCTGTAATGTCACAATGAAGTGCGTCAGAATGAACATGTATTTCATCAGAGCGTCACTTTGCAACGTCACAATCAAAGTCAATCCTGCTTACCAGCATCACAATATAACACAATCACTTTTTCCCTCCACGACAGAATGGAACGGCACAATGGAAAATGAAAGACTTTCTTTCTGCCGGCACTTTGAAGCGACAGAATGGAAGGAAATAAAGCGTTTAATTGATCATCAGAAACATTACTTTTTCTCGGTACGGCAGAATGGCACGTCACAATGAAAAATTTAAGACCATCTTTTTTCGTACTGACGCTGCAGCGTCACAATGAAACACAGTCACTTTAGTTCTTTACGGCAGAATGCAGCGGCACAATGGAAAATCAGAGACTTTTCTTCTGCCGGCACTTTGAACTGGCAGAATGGAAGGAAAGGGTGAGCCTAACCCTGTAACGTCACAATGAAGTGCGTCAGAATGAAGATGTTTTTCTTGAGAGCGTCACTTTGCAACGTCACAATCGGTCCATACTTCATGTAAGAAAGCACGAGAGAGATATCCTCTCCTTATTGGCGTTTACGCCAATGGCATTCAACTTTAATAGGGTGGGTGGGTGGGTGGGTGGTGGTGCTTGGAGACCGTGATACATGGACATTGAACAAGGAGTATTTCTGTGACCGGCAGAATGAAGCGACAGAATGGCCGTATGCTGTCTGTTTTGGGGGAGACGTCAGAATGGCAGAATGAAAATCGTGGTCGAGTAGGCCTTCTTTTATTTTGGCGACGGCACTATGGCACGATGAAGCTCTCTCAATTTATCAAGTATTTACAAATAGGACTATTACTGTGGCCGGCAGAATGAAGCGGCAGAATGACCGTAGTCTCCCTTATTTGGGGAAGACGGCAGAATGGCACAATGAAAATTATGGCCTTGTATTCGTTTTTTTTTATCACGGCAGAATGTCTCAATTAAACTTTCTCAATTGATCAACTATTTAATTAGTCTTTTTTTTATCACGGCAGAATGATCCAACCGATCCAATTCAACATTTCCAACTTATCAACTATTTAAAATATAAAAACTAGAAGGATTTCTCTTTTTTTTTTTGGGTGCACGGCACAATGTCACTTTCTCAATGTATCAAGTATTTAAAATACAAGGATTTCTGTGATCGGAAGAATGAAGTGACAGACTGACAGTACTCTTTGTTAATTTTTTTTAGACACAAAATGTGTCAATGTTACATACATATATGTAGGAGGATTTGACATCGATTGAAAAATGTAGGCCTACATATACAGCAAGGCTACCAAGGAGCTCGCCTGGTATTTCCTTCCGATATGTATTATTCTTTCCTTGCCATGCTTCATCCACTCCAGTTGTGTACCAATTCATAAACATCCCCTCCATCGTGAAATGATGGACAATGTGTATGGCATGTGTATGGCAAGTTTAGAGAAAAATGTATGTGGAGTCGAATGTCAAAGCAGTCTTCGGGTTGCATTGTACGTGAAGTCCAGTGTCAACCGGTGTTAGGGAGGAATGTATGTAAAGTCGAGTGTCAAAGCGGTGTTAGGGAGGAATGTACGTCAAGTCAAGTGTCAAAGCGGTGTTAGGGAGGAGTACGTCAAGTCAAGTGTCAAAGCGGTGTTAGGGAGGAATGTATGTCAGGTCGAGTGTCAAAGCGGGATTAGGACTTAGGCCGACTGTGTTTGAACCTATGTTTCAGGTCAGCTGCTGATGAAAAATCAATGAGGGAGGGAGGTCAACACAACACAAATCATAAAATCAACACGAAATAAAAAAAACACGGCAGCAAAAAAAAATTGTTTTTGATTTTGACATTTTTGTTTGAGCTGGGTAGTTGAACCGGATCACCGGTTATTTTATTCCCCGCTACTTGGATTTGCTGGACTAACTGTTCGAATGTTATGTTTTTATTAACTGCCACCCCCCTCCAATCCAAATACGTTTCATTGGGTTTGCTTGAGGCAATTTTAAGACAGATATATTCCTCCGCCTCCACCCCGATATCCATCATGGCGCCCGACGAATGCTGAACGAATGTATATGCAAAACCACGACTGAGAACACACCCGGATCAGCAATACCATTTTCATTTGTGAAATCCCTAATTTCTTCAGTTTCGATGTTTATATTTACTCGCACTAAATATTGAAAGATATTATTGGAAGACAATAAATTGTTTACAGAATCTCTGCCCGACTAATTTGTTTAATTCCCCAAAACATACGCGGTCCTCTTCCACCGCGTCGACGGAATCCGACTTTTATATCATTTCTCGGGACAGTGACCTCACCATTGTGCGAGTCGGGAACCATATACCTCCACAATATTACGTGACTGAACTGGGTTCCCTATATTTACCATGTTTACCATCCTGATGAAGCATGATTTGCGTTACAGTCGACGAAAGAAAGATCGACGGTGTTTTATGGAAAATGTGATGCGGAAGACACAAAAGTTTTAGATCTTGGTTAGTAAATTCCCCACAAAATTGCCTGATAACCTTTGTCAAGTTTGAAATATACAGCATTGTTCAGAAAAAATCAAGGCGCATGTTATACCATACACACGTAATATCGGTAAATTCAATGCGGGCAGCTGACCCGAAACACAGGTACCAACACAGCCGGCCTTAGGGATAGGTATGCTTCATAACTATCACGTTTAGGGTCATTTCAGCTATAGAAGTGCAGTGTCAAAGCAGTGTTAGGGAAAAATGTACGTTGAGTCGAATGTCAAAGCGGTGTTCGGGATGAATGTATGTGAAGTCGAGTGTGAAAGCGGAGTGAGGGAGTAATGTACATGAAGTCGACTGTCAAAGCGCTGTTAGGGAGGAATGTATGTCAAGTCGACTATCAAAGCGGTGTTAGAGAGGAATGTACGTCAAGTCGTCTGTCAAAGCGGTGTTAGGGAGGAATGTATGTCAGGTCGAGTGTCAAAGCGGGATTAGGACTTAGGGTTAGGTATGCTTCATAACTATCAGGGTTTGGGTCAGTTCAGCTATAGAAGTCAGATAATTTCTCCACCAAAGCGTAACTAGGGTAATGTTGAAGCTGGATGTTAGGCATGAGTGTGCTTGAAGTTGACTTTCAAAGCACTGTTAGGAATATATCTGAAGTGCAGTGTCAAAGCGGTATTAGGGAAAAATGTACGTGCAATCGAGTGTCAAAGCTGTATTAGGGAGGAATGTATGTTTAGGTGAGTGTCAAAGCAGTGTCACGGAATGTATGTCAAGTCGAATGTCAAAGTGTACCTTGTATAGCGTAATAGCTAATTATTTAGCAACTATCTCCAATTAGAAAGCAGGATTGGCTTTGATTGTGACGTTGCAAAGTGACGCTCTCAAGAAAAACATCTTCATTCTGACGCACTTCATTGTGACGTTACAGGGTTAGGCTCACCCTTTCCTTCCATTCTGCCGGTTCAAAGTGCCGGCAGAAGAAAAGTCTCTGATTTTCCATTGTGCCGCTGCAAATCTGCCGTAAAGAACTAAAGTGACTGTGTTTCATTGTGACGCTGCAGCGTCAGTACGAAAAAAGATGGTCTTAAATTTTTCATTGTGACGTGCCATTCTGCCGTACCGAGAAAAAGTAATGTTTCTGATGATCAATTAAACGCTTTATTTCCTTCCATTCTGTCGCTTCAAAGTGCCGGCAGAAAGAAAGTCTTTCATTTTCCATTGTGCCGTTCCATTCTGTCGTAGAGGGAAAAAGTGATTGTGTTATATTGTGATGCTGGTAAGCAGGATTGACTTTGATTGTGACGTTGCAAAGTGACGCTCTGATGAAATACATGTTCATTCTGACGCACTTCATTGTGACATTACAGGGTTAGGCTCTCTTACATTCTGTCGCTTCAAAGTGCCGGCAGAAAGAAAGTCTTTCATTTTCCATTGTGCCGTTCCATTCTGCCGTAGAGGGAAAAAGTGATTGTGTTATGTGATGCTGAGAAGCAGGATTTACTTTGATTGTGACGTTGCAAAGTGACGCTCTGAAGAAAGACATGTTCATTCTGACGCACTTCATTGTGACGTTACAGGGTTAGGCTCACCCTTCCTTCCATTCTGCCGGTTCAAAGTGTCGGTAGAAGAAAATTCTCTCATCTTCCATTGTGTCGCTGCATTCTGCCGTAAAGAGGTAAAGGGACTGTCTTTCATTACGACGTTGCAGCGTCGGTTCGAAAAAATATGGTCTTAAATTTTTCATTGTGTCGTTCCATTCTGCCGTACCGACAAAACAGGTACCTTGTATAGCAACTACCTCCAATTAGAAAGCAGGATTGGCTTTGATTGTGACGTTGCAAAGTGACGCTCTCAACAAAGACATCTTCATTCTGACGGACTTCATTGTGACGTTACAGGGTTAGGCTCAACCCTTCCTTTCATTCTGCCGGTTCAAAGTGCCGGCGGGCAGAAAGAGAGAGAGTCTTTCATTTTTCATTGTGCCGTTCCATTCTGCCGTAGAGGGAAGAAGTCATTGTGTTATATTGTGATGCTGGTAAGCAGGATTTGACTTTGATTGTGACGTTGCAAAGTGACGCTCTCAAGAAAGACATGTTCATTCTGATGCGCTTCATTGTCACGTTACAGGGTTAGGCTCACCCTTCTTTCCATTCTGCCAGTTCAAAGTGCCGGCAGAAGAAAACTCTCTGATTTTCCATTGTGCCGCTGCATTCTGCCGTACCGAGAAAAGGTAATGTTCCTGATGAAAAATTGAAAAGTCAACTTCATTTCCTTCCATTAAGAAGGTGCAAAGAGCGTTGACAAAGACAGAGCTGTACTCTGCTGTACAAAGAAACTACTTTGAACCACATTGTGTTTCATTAATATGGCACTTGTACGGCTGAAAATAAGAGAATGGTGCAGGTTTTCCACCCTCTTATAGTCTCTCTCGTGCTTCCTTACATGAAGTATCCACCTCACAATCAAAGCCAATCCTGCTTTCTAATTGGAGATAGTTGCTAAATAATTAGCTATTACGCTATACAAGGTACACTTTGACATTCGACTTGACATACATTCCGTGACACTGCTTTGACACTCACCTAAACATACATTCCTCCCTAATACAGCTTTGACACTCGATTGCACGTACATTTTTCCCTAATACCGCTTTGACACTGCACTTCAGATATATTCCTTCCTAACAGTGCTTTGAAAGTCAACTTCAAGCACACTCATGCCTAACATCCAGCTTCAACATTACCCTAGTTACGCTTTGGTGGAGAAATTATCTGACTTCTATAGCTGAACTGACCCAAACCCTGATAGTTATGAAGCATACCTAACCCTAAGTCCTAATCCCGCTTTGACACTCGACCTGACATACATTCCTCCCTAACACCGCTTTGACAGACGACTTGACGTACATTCCTCTCTAACACCGCTTTGATAGTCGACTTGACATACATTCCTCCCTAACAGCGCTTTGACAGTCGACTTCATGTACATTACTCCCTCACTCCGCTTTCACACTCGACTTCACATACATTCATCCCGAACACCGCTTTGACATTCGACTCAACGTACATTTTTCCCTAACACTGCTTTGACACTGCACTTCTATAGCTGAAATGACCCTAAACGTGATAGTTATGAAGCATACCTATCCCTAAGGCCGGCTGTGTTGGTACCTGTGTTTCGGGTCAGCTGCCCGCATTGAATTTACCGATATTACGTGTGTATGGTATAACATGCGCCTTGATTTTTTCTGAACAATGCTGTATATTTCAAACTTGACAAAGGTTATCAGGCAATTTTGTGGGGAATTTACTAACCAAGATCTAAAACTTTTGTGTCTTCCGCATCACATTTTCCATAAAACACCGTCGATCTTTATTTCGTCGACTGTAACGCAAATCATGCTTCATCAGGATGGTAAACATGGTAAATATAGGGAACCCAGTTCAGTCACATAATATTGTGGAGGTATATGGTTCCCGACTCGCACAATGGTGAGGTCACTGTCCCGAGAAATGATATAAAAGTCGAATTCCGTCGACGCGGTGGAAGAGGACCGCGTATGTTTTGGGGAATTAAACAAATTAGTCAGGCAGAGATTCTGTAAACAATTTATTGTCTTCCAATAATATCTTTCAATATTTAGTGCGAGTAAATATAAACATCGAAACTGAAGAAATTAGGGATTTCACAAATGAAAATGGTATTGCTGATCCGGGTGTGTTCTCAGTCGTGGTTTTGCATATACATTCGTTCAGCATTCGTCGGGCGCCATGATGGATATCGGGGTGGAGGCGGAGGAATATATCTGTCTTAAAATTGCCTCAAGCAAACCCAATGAAACGTATTTGGATTGGAGGGGGGTGGCAGTTAATAAAAACATAACATTCGAACAGTTAGTCCAGCAAATCCAAGTAGCGGGGAATAAAATAACCGGTGATCCGGTTCAACTACCCAGCTCAAACAAAAATGTCAAAATCAAAAACAATTTTTTTTTGCTGCCGTGTTTTTTTTATTTCGTGTTGATTTTATGATTTGTGTTGTGTTGACCTCCCTCCCTCATTGATTTTTCATCAGCAGCTGACCTGAAACATAGGTTCAAACACAGTCGGCCTAAGTCCTAATCCCGCTTTGACACTCGACCTGACATACATTCCTCCCTAACACCGCTTTGACACTTGACTTGACGTACTCCTCCCTAACACCGCTTTGACACTTGACTTGACGTACATTCCTCCCTAACACCGCTTTGACACTCGACTTTACATACATTCCTCCCTAACACCGGTTGACACTGGACTTCACGTACAATGCAACCCGAAGACTGCTTTGACATTCGACTCCACATACATTTTTCCCTAAACTTGCCATACACATGCCATACACATTGTCCATCATTTCACGATGGAGGGGATGTTTATGAATTGGTACACAACTGGAGTGGATGAAGCATGGCAAGGAAAGAATAATACATATCGGAAGGAAATACCAGGCGAGCTCTTTCGTAGCCTTGCTGTATAGGTAGGCCTACATTTTTCAATCGATGTCAAATCCTCCTACATATATGTATGTAACATTGACACATTTTGTGTCTAAAAAAAATTAACAAAGAGTACGGTCAGTCTGTCACTTCATTCTTCCGATCACAGAAATCCTTGTATTTTAAATACTTGATACATTGAGAAAGTGACATTGTGCCGTGCACCCAAAAAAAAAGAGAAATCCTTCTAGTTTTTATATTTTAAATAGTTGATAAGTTGGAAATGTTGAATTGGATCGGTTGGATCATTCTGCCGTGATAAAAAAAAGACTAATTAAATAGTTGATCAATTGAGAAAGTTTAATTGAGACATTCTGCCGTGATAAAAAAAAACGAGTACAAGGCCATAATTTTCATTGTGCCATTCTGCCGTCTTCCCCAAATAAGGGAGACTACGGTCATTCTGCCGCTTCATTCTGCCGGCCACAGTAATAGTCCTATTTGTAAATACTTGATAAATTGAGAGAGCTTCATTGTGCCATAGTGCCGTCGCCAAAATAAAAGAAGGCCTACTCGACCACGATTTTCATTCTGCCATTCTGACGTCTCCCCCAAAACAGACAGCATACGGCCATTCTGTCGCTTCATTCTGCCGGTCACAGAAATACTCCTTGTTCAATGTCCATGTATCACGGTCTCCAACCACCACCACCCACCCACCCACCCACCCACCCTATTAAAGTTGAATGCCATTGGCGTAAACGCCAATAAGGAGAGGATATCTCTCTCGTGCTTTCTTACATGAAGTATGGACCTGATGGGGTGACGGACATATATACATGCTGACAATACCCCAAAGCCAAAAACAGATTCACAAGTATTTACCGCTTCCATATCGCATCTTAAACATGTTCTTCTCTGAACATGTTGAAATCAATAGTAATGTAGCTAAGTACATGTATCAAGTTGCCAGGCTGTATTTTAGACCATAAATACTCCACGAGTTGCAGGACCAGAGATGTGACGTGTGTCAAGGTTGATCATATCTGGGCAAAATGCATGGGGAATCTCCGACCCAGTGTGTCACATGACTATCGGCACTCTTCTACTCAGTGTTCAAGGAGTGCTCAAATTATGCAGAAGAGGCCTGAATATATCGATTTCTGTATCGGCTTTCAATCAGATTGAGGAAATGAATACATTATGTTTTCAAGGGTACTTAAACATATATTTTTCTGACTACACATAGACTGCAATGTTTGACATCGCTGGATGGGAGTGATTCCGATGAATATATTTATAAGCTTTTAGATTATCACAAAATGATGATCTCTGTGCTGAATTATAGAAACTGATATTTTTATTACCTGTTTATTATATGAAGATCTGCGAGAGATTGGGAGTCTCACGGGTGAGATTGGGGGTCTCAGGGGAGAGATTGGGAGTCTCACGGGCGAGATTTGCGGTCTCAGGGGAGAGATTGGGGGTCTCAGGGGAGAGATTGGGAGTCTCACGGGCGAGATTGGGGGTCTCAGGGGAGAGATTGGGAGTCTCACGGGCGAGATTTGCGGTCTCAGGGGAGAGATCAGGGGTCTCAGGGAAGACTGAATTGGGAAGTCCTATGTGTGTATTAATGATGCAGGCTATTAAATGCTCTGAGATCTGACAGAACCATTACTCCATCCCCTGTGAATTAATAGCAGGCATATGGTATTCCACACAAATGCCCATCAGTCAGCAAGTAATACAATGTGTCAGCTGCCAAGATGAATTTTACATGATGCTCAATAAATCGGAAATGGATAATAAATGATTCAGGGAATAATCAATAAATTTGTCATGTTTTAGATGTCACTGTGATTCCCACCTCAAAACTATGTCTGGTGACTAGCCCTAAATTTTCTTCTGTGGGTAGCAACTTTTAAAAAATTTGATGGTTTTCAATCTAGATTTTTCTTTATCCCGTCACTGTGTCAGCTGTTCTTTCCTAAAATCATGAAATATAACTTTTCTGCAAAGCAAGGCAAGAAAGTTAGACTTTTGTTTTTGAAGACAGCAGGAGTGTTGTAAATCACTCCCCTAATATGATTCTAGGAGTGTAAATCACATCCCTGAAGGCTTTCACTATGTAGAAAAGTTACTGTTAAGAAGTGCTGTTTCCACTCGACTAGATCCAGTTTAGGAGTGTGATTAGGAGTGTGGTGTGATCACATTCCCCAAAAATGAATGACTGAAGTTATGTGGAGAAACTGCATTGGATCTTATAACATGTACAAACACTGGAAAATTTAATATAAATGTATACCAGTAATTATTATTACATGAATTTTACATTTCATTGAACAGTAGTAGGTCAGACTATGAATCAAAAAGTATCTTGTGATATGTATCTTCACAGGATATTATAAATCAAACAGTTGTTACAATGTGTCAGACTTCAGGGACACATGTATCTACACCAGAAGATTATCACCAACCAGTTGTTACAATGTATCAGGCTTTAGGGACACATGTATCTACACCAACCAGTTGTTACAATGTATCAAGCTTACAGGACAAATGTATCTACACCAGAAGATTATCACCAACCAGTTGTTACAATGTATCAAGCTTTAGGGAGACACACATCTACACCAGAAGATTATCACCAACCAGTAGTTACATTGTATCAAGCTTTAGGGACACATGTATCTACACCAGAAGATTATCATCAGCCAGTTGTTACAATGTATCAAGCTTAAGGGACACATGTATCTACACCAGAAGATTATCACCAACCAGTTGTTACAATGTATCAAGCTTTAGGGACACATGTATCTACACCAGAGGATTATCACCAACCAGTTGTTACAATGTATCAAGCAGCTTTAGGGCCACATGTATCTACATCAGAATATTATCATCAACCAGTTGTTACAATGTATCAAGCTTTAGGGAGACATGCATCTACACCAGAAGATTATCACCAACCAGTTGTTACATTGTATCAAGCCTTAGGGAGACATGTATCTACACCAGAAGATTATCTCCAACCAGTTGTTACAATGTACCAAGCTTTAGGGATACATAAATCTACACCAACCAGTTGTTACAATGTATCAGGCTTTAGGGACACATGTATCTACACCAGAATATTACCATCAAGCAGTTGTTACAACCTTAATCCTCTCTCTCTCTCTCTACAATTTGTCCGACTCAAGGGACACATGAAGGTTATCACCAAGTAGTTGTTACAATGTATCAGGGTTTAGGGACACATGTATCTACACCAGGAGATTATCACCAAGTAGTTGTTACTGACATCAATTTGGGCGGCTGTCTGGCACATCTCACAATCAAGTAAAGAGAAGTGATAATGGTTTGCAAGTCTGATTTCAGTTGTTGTTACAATAGGGTAACAAACCGTAATATTTACATGTATCTACATTAGAAGATTATCATTAAGCAGCTGTTGTGTAATGAAATGAGTGAAGTGAGGTGGGGAGATGTGTGTGTGTGGGAGAGGGGTGAGTGATGCAGGGCATTTTTTTCAATGAGTGAATGGTGGAATATACAATCACTTTTCCTCAGAACACATCCTGGATACACCTTGTGTTTACATGACACAGTAGGGGCCTACATGTCTGTGTTAACAGGTTCTTGTATACTATTTACGATCACACTATCAGTTTATACTGCACACCAACAGCATAGCGCCTGTCACATAAAGAATACATAACCCAGAATGTATTGATTAATATGCATACAAGTGCAATACTCCATTCATCTCTGAGCACCTCCACATCCTAAAGTCAATGGTTCATTCCACATGCCATCAGTACTATAGAATTCTCCAGGCTCTCTGAGGAGACTACCACAGTTTGATATTAGGGCGTGCTAATGGGATTGTTAATGCTAAAAGCAAATGCTATTAAAGTCAGATAAACCACAGAGTAATGTGGGGTTATCCTGGGTTATGTGGATTGCTGGGCAATAGGATGGAATTCTGACACAAGGGATCAGTCATACAACGTACACTACATGCTATACCTGTACATGTGTTTCATGAAACATTTGTCTGAAACTTGCCTCTTCTGACTTCATATCCACCCCCTCCCCCTAAAATAGAATCCCCCCACACACAATGGGCCCCATGAAATACTTTTTCTTAATAATTAATGGCAAACTCAGGCCTTCAACTGGTCCCCAGTGGAAATATAGGACAAAATATAGGACTTTTTTCTTAAAAATACAGGACAGATATAGGACATTTTACTGAAATTATAGGACAAATATAGGACAATCTGCAACTTGGCATTAGTTGCACATTTAGCAGATTACCTACCTGAAAGAAACAAAGAAGTGTGCTTCAAGCCTTTCTCTGATAACCCACCATATTTATCATGAAAGACTTCGTACAGTCAGCATCGTCTGAGGATGCCATGGTGGGAAATCAGAGCAAGGCTGTGTGACAAGCGAAGTCAACAAACACCTGGAAATATACTCATGAAACCAAGTACAGGGGTTATTCTAGCCCTATTTTTAATCGTCGTAATCCCGATTAAAAATTCTCAAAAATGGAGTTTTGGGCAAATTTTCAAATTGAAAAATTAAGGGTTTTTTTCATTATTCTGATATTTGGCGTGCGAAAAAATATTAAGTTCCTCCTCATATTTACTTGTCAGTGTGGGTATGTCATTGCTGCGTTTACTCTCGACAAATACAGTTTTCTTTGACACAGTTTAACCCTGGTGTTGTTGTTCACAATCGCTACATGCATCTGGGAAAGCCGACCGATCTCTCTTAGGCACTCGTTGATTGGACCACTGTTGGTGTCCTATCTGTTACGGCCTAACATGATACAAAATCTTTTGAAAAGTAATTAAACGCAAAACAGTTCTGCTGGTAAATGAAATAATTATATAATTTCTGCGTTTATCATGAAGGGCCAGCCACAGTAGTTGGAATAATATTAGAATACTGATGCTATTGCATTATTTCATAGCTACCTTTCTCTGTTCTACCTTTATGGAAATTTAGGTATGTCTTGTATGTCGGAATGTCTTGTTAACAAAGAATTTTAACACGATTCTCCCCCCCCCCCCTTTCCAAATTTTTTTTTTTGACTGTGTTTTTTTTAGGGGGAGGGGAGGGTGGGGAGCTTAGCATGTCCTTTTGTTGCAAGTTCCTCTGTCCAACACTCTTCTGAGTTGCATAATAAAACCACACTGGTGGTGCATGCTAGTCAAACCCAAAGAATGGAGAAATAAAGAACATACAATTCAGCAGCTTCAGTACCTATTCTTTAGTTATTTTAGTGTGCATCATAATTACAATATCGATGAATAACTTGAATATAATGTTTCTTGAAACTTTTACCTATGAACAAGTCTGAAATATTGAGTTTCATATCTTTTACTATGAAAAAGTCTGAAATATTGAGTTTATAGAGATAAATTGCGCGCCATTGGCGCGCGAAAAAATTGAGTTTATCTCTTTTCGAAAATTGAGCATATTATAAATTTTGGGCTAGAATAACCCCTGTCCCTGAAGTAATTTAATAATTTGAAAGAGACTCAGGGCAAAAATATAGGAAATATAGGACATTTTTCAGAAATATAGGAAAATATAGGACAACTAAAAAAATATAGGACATATAGGACATAATTGAAGGCCTGCAAACTACATAAGCAGATAAAGAATCTGTCAAATCTATGCAGAGCAAAAATGTCAAAAGTTTGATTTTGCATACATCTAACATTCTTCCATTATCAGAGTTTGTGACACCCTCTGACATCAATGTGCAGAAAAACACGGCGGGCATACACATTCGATCTGTATAGATGTTGATCAACACTGGGAGCTTGTATCTGTATAATAGGAGAGAGATGGGAAATGCATCCAGTATATCCTGTAAAAGATTTATGCTAAATTATTAAACAAGAATACACAGGCCTCTTGTTTTGTGAGACAACAGGCGAGTGACAATCACTCGCCTTATTTATTCTCAGGAGTGTGGTTAGCACACCTAAAATCACACCCCTTAAATGAGTCTAGGCGAGTGATGGGTTATCTCCCTTGATAACAGACGAACAGTGACCAATAATGATGTGAAATATGACAGTGAGTGGTTCTCCTGCAATTTTTCTTTTCAAAAAATGAGGTGGGTGTTTTTAAATTTATTATTATTAATTTTTTTATTTGGCACACATGTTCTTTCAAACTTAGAGCACCAGTGGAAAGTTGATGTCAACATTGATATGTCAAAGACAACTATTCCCCTAATTTCTGCAATTAGAACTCATTATATCAAAGAATTTAGATCCAACTAACACCCTTTTTAAAGAATGAAAATTTATGGGGAGTTAACCAGTATCCCAACTATATTTACTTATATTTATCAGAAGTCTCCCCTTGTAAATTGCTGATTCCAATAAATTAGAATCAGCCACCAGAGTCCCATTGGAATGATCAATTAACTGAAATGTCTGCATAGAAAAACTTCCACTTGTGAATAGAAGCCAAAGAAAAGAAGCCGACAATATTATTTACCAATTGGAAGAAAAAAAATCAGATAGTCCGATTCCGTTTCATAACAGGTCCGACTTTTGCATGCACCGGACTACCGCGCAAGAGGTGGCGCGCAACCGGAAGTAAATTTGGCGCGGGAAATGTTGATAGAGAAAACCAGCAACAAGGTCCAACAACAATGGCTAAAGATCGGCTTGAAATAAATTTTCAATGGATTATTTCTTGGATTGTCCGTTCCTTCAGATAGATCTAGACTTCTAAAAGGTATTTACGAAAATTGATCGCATTTTATCGTTTTTGCTATATAAAATCCTACTTGCCGCATGCGACAGGTAGATTGTTTTTGCAAGACAAGTTGTCGCCGGAAAAATTCACTTGCCGGCGGCACGTAGGCAGGCGTTATTTCGACCGCTGACCATTTAACCGGACGTAAACACATGCGTTGCTGTCGGAAGGCAGTTTAATGGCACACGTAAGTTGGTAATGAATTTAGCTGCTTTTACTGTTTTTTAACGACCGCGAAATGGCAGGTGCGCTATAGTCGCGCACCTAGTTCCAAGTTCAGGAGTGTGAAGGTGCGGGAGCGCGATCGCGCGCCTTAAAACGAGAGGCCTGAATACAAGTGGACGATGCTGATTGGACGAGAACCATGCGCACAAAAGTTGCATGCTGCGATTTAAACGCCAGTGCAATCAGAGGGTATTAGGAGTATCTGATGCCATGAGAAAGACTGATACAAGTGATTGTGTAATAGAAGGCCCCCTACCCACCCCACAGATATACATGTGCAGGTATTCTATAAATACCGCCAGACAAGATTTCAGTTAGCATGTTAGATCAACAGCTGACATGTATCAATTTCAAGCAGCATCCATTTATATTCAGTGAACATGTACATGTAGCCTGGTAAAGGTAACCTCTTATACAACAACAACAACAACCTCTTATAATGTGCATGTAAGTACATGTATCTACACTAGTGGCTTTGGCTGAATAAAATTAGTTTATAAATTCACAATAACAGGAAAAATGATGAGAGTGGGTGGTACTTTTATTTTTTTTCACACAAACCAAATTTATCTATTGCTTTCTGGTTCTGAGAATTCAGTTTGGCTAAGTACATGTAGGCTGTCTAACCCTGTACATGTATTTGGAGTTATCCCCTGTATTTGAAGACTTTGTTAAGTTGGAAGAATTAATTAATGCATAGCTAAATTTAAGATAAATTCTGTTAAGCCGACAAGAAGTGAACGACTAAATACATGTATAAGGGTTGAAAAAAAAAAAGAAGAAGAAAAAAAACCAAACCGTGAGGTCACATATCCCCAACAAGATTGATGAGACAAGTCAGATGAGAAAATACCAGTAACTTATTTGACAAATGAATTAACTTCATGCAAAAGTGTTGGAAATAATGTGATTTACATGCTACTGACCAATGTGGCTGCCATATTGGATTCAGGCATGATGTTTTATGTCATTCAAATAGACACAATGATTCACTTTTTACTTAAATGCCATTGATAGTTTGTTCCCAGTTTTCAGCAGAACAGCTCACAGACATGCTGATGAAGAGCCCTTTCCCCAGATGAAGAGACTCAGAGTTAGATTAGTAAAATAATGACTTCATTGCGCACATTTTAGACAACCATTAGACTGCAGAAATAGGGAGACAACTCTAGTCCCACATACCCCCTATGGAAGACAACTCTGTAACTGCTCTGATGAGTAGACATAACTCGCAATAGATTAAAAATAGGTGAAACTTAATAAAGAATGTGACCTTTGACCTAGTGACCTCAAAATCAATAGGCTGAAATCAATTCCCCAATTACCTGCAATGAGTTTGAGATACTTGAAATTTGATCATAATCCACATCCCTTAACTACAGTTACGACAACACAATTTTTCACTTTTTCCTACATTTCCTGGCCTAGGTGATCTTGACCTTATTCTGACCTTTTGACCTCAAAATGAATAGGGTTATCCTCTGCCTGATATGTAAGGTAAGCATCAAGTTTTAAACCAATTTAGGACTTGGAACAGCAGATTTTTCATTTTTTTTACAGGTTCTCTGGCTTGAGTGATGTTGATCTTGATGTTCTGACCTAAACATAAAATAAGGTTCTTCTTTGCCCCTATATACATGTACCATGTTTCGTACCGATTCATATACTGGAACTGCAGATTTTTCTCTTTTTTGCAGGTTTTCTAGCCCAACTGACCTTGACCTTTGATCTAGTGACCTCAAAATCAATAGACTTAGCGTTATTCCCGAATTATATCTTCAGTTGAAATTTGAAAGTGATTTGCATCAATAGTTTTCAAGTTATCATGTTAACGGGAATATGTGACGAATAGGCTTACACAACAGAGGATAACTACCTGTCTCAGGTGACAGGTAAGAATGATTTCTACCTGTCTCCTCCCAACAGCAGACTGAACACGCCAATGATATGAAATAATAATGTTGCATAAAATACGAAAGAAAGAAGAAAAAAAAAGAATCTTCCAGTACATGGAGGCCTGATTAGTTAAATCCTCATTAGTGTCTGATTAATAATGCATTAATTAATCTGTTGACAGTTTTCTGCATTCAGTTTGAAGGTTTTTAAGCAACATGGAATTAAAGGTTCTACCAAATGGTCTCCGCACCCCATACTTTTGTGATGCTAAATTGTTCTAGGAGGTAATGTTTGACATTTAATAGCAGTTTGAAGATGAAGTTTGAAGAAAACGAATTTGATACCATCCAATATCATGCCGGTTTCGAAACAGAGAATGTTGCGACCTTCTGACCAATGACCTCGGTTTCTGATTATGATAATTCGTAGTTAGAAATCGTAGAGAATGTTCTAGGTGACATTTCCAATGTAACGCCAATGTCACAAAGGTTACAGGTCAGAGGTAATGGCTTCAATCCGTTGTTTTACCACATCTGTTTGATTGTGTTAATAAATCCAATTTGATGTCATTTTTCATACATGTACAAAAAAATATCAACTTGTTCTTTACACAGCTTTTCTGTCGGTTTTCGTGCAAAGTGTGCAGAGGGTATTTCGTACAACCGTGAAAACCGTGTTTCTTGAGACAGGTAACTTATTTCTGTTACATGTTTTCAGACTGATGTACAACTAATCCCAGGCTCCATATATGTAACTGAAGTTAAACCTTTGACAATAGGTTTACCCCGATAGCAGCGACAGGTGGATTGATGTGCTACAGTACTTCTATCATGAATTTGAGGTTCACAAATTTGCTCTCTTTCCTGTGCGTCTAGGCATAGGAAATATTTTTAGTAAAAGATAACTGGACTATTTTCGACTTGAAGTTTTCAAAATTATCATTGGCCTAGTGACTCCTTGTGATAACAGGATAATTTGATGAATATTTACCATATTAACACCAGTTCTCAATCTGAAAGAAAGTGATTTTATATCATTCTCACTCACTCATTCACTCACTCACTAGTTAAACTAGGATTAACTTCAATTATATCTGGAGTCTGGGATTGAAGATTTTTAAAATGGCTGCGGTTCTTTCTTTCATTTTCTGTCTGATTTCTGACACCATCTGTTTTCTCATACATATATGTACTTTGTAAGGTCTAGATACAGCTTTATACCAGCCTACAATAGTTTACACATTTCTGCCTGCCTAGAGAATCTGGTATCACATAACAGTTGGATGGGTCCAGTGCTACTTGCATACATATAGATACTTCCACGACTAGACAGGTACATGTACACTGCAGGCATATTGTAAGGCCCACATATCAGAGAATTGTCTGCATCTAAATAAAGTATGTGCCCCAAACTCCATCCTGGAAATCCTGCCTGTCCATTATGTGTCTGGACAGGCAAAGTTTAATCTTATTTCTTAAATTGGGTTCTATTCTAGGTTTAGTCCCCATGGGGATCTACACCGAATGTATGTGTACATAAATGTATACTTGTCTTCTGCTGTAATATCTCCATCTGTCCTGAGTATAGCCAATGATGGGAATCGAATCACTGATATGTGTGTATTGTATAAGCTTACTGGGCCCCTGTGTAATGATTTTCATCATGGATTTGATAGAGCAAACTATAACTTATATTTGAGCATGAGCTATAGCTGGCAAAGCTCTTTGGAATGTGCAATCTTCTTCTGCTCCTTCGCCCGACAACTTTCGTTGCTCATTGGGCGAAATTAACACCTGTCCATCAGTCTCTGACAGGACTAAGATGAATGTGTACCTGTACACATTGGTCAGTAGCATGTGGGTCATAGCCAAACATTAAACAGGAATTTGTATATCTGTAGTCTGTGGGTCAAATCCTAACATTGTCAGGAATGTGTACCTGTACTCTGTAGGTCATAGCCTATACTAAACCGGTATTCCAGGGGTCATAGTCTAACACTAAGCCTAACACTAACAACAATGTGTCTGTACTCCAGGGGTCATAGCCTAACTGACAAGTATGTGTTCCTGGGCTCTATGGGTCATAACACTAACATGAATGTCTGCACTTCATCATGGGTCATAGCCTAACTAACAGGAATAATGTACCTGTACTCATGGGTCATAGCCTAACACTAACATGAATGTGTACCTGTACTCCAGGGGTCATAGCCTAACTAACAGGAATGCAGGCCAGAATATTTCGTGAACAGTCGGAAACTTTTTTTCGGTTCCGTCTATTCTATCGATGGGAACCCTCCGGAAACTAACATTAGGTTCCGTGAAATAATTGTATGGGAACCTTTTTTTTCAAATGTCACAAAATGTTATTTAAATTGTTCTTTTCATTTACCATTTGTCTTTTATAAAATTGTGATCATTGTTCAAGCTTGCTGAATTGGCTGTAAGGTATTTGAAGAATTAAAGTATATTTACTTCACAGGGGTTCGTAAGTGATTCTGTCAACATAGTTCAAAATTGAACTCAATGTGGGGCCACCAGTCTTGTCGTTTTTGCTTGACAATGTGCCGTGCACACTTTGCAGTGCAGAATTGAAATGTTCCGATTATCATCAGTTACTGGGTCAAAGTCAACACTGAATGACCACTTCCTAACTGTTTTTAGGAAACCAATTCCCCCCTTTTGTTTCGTAGCTTCTGACATTCCCCAGTCAAACACAAGGAGCAACAGAATTGTACTATGAATGCGTGTGAAACTTCGACATTTCCAACAACGTTGACTGCACGTTCACCATGCATGCGCCAGACCAACCACCTCGCTGGGGGTCTAATAACACCCCAGCCACCAGTCAGATTTTTGGACCGGATTCGGGGCCTTCGCGCACATCGCCGGCAGTGACATCATATATAGTAAAATAGATGTTTAACGAAAATTTTGATTACTTTTCAAGTCTGCATAATACCTCCGTTGACCTAGCGTTAAAAAGAATTATCTGGAGATAATTTTCCCTGTTTATCTGGACAGAGCATATGAAAAGTAGTTCGCTCATGTGCAACACTAAAGGAGTTGTTTGGTCGGATTCAAACTGAACCGTGCGTTGGTTGGTTTCCCCTATACGTCATAGCAACGTAGTAAAGGTCAACTTCCGCTATTGGAGGCAGGGATGTTATTGGAGCCTGCGAAATGGAGCATGCGCTGTGAGGAGGTTGGCGCCAGACCAGGGAGATTCCCGGGGCGGGAGGTCATAAACTGATGACGCGCACAAGACAACCTAGCACTTTCATTGGTCCGCATACGATTGAGGAAATCCCGACCTCGACAGCACGAGGTTCCAACAACAACAACAACGTTCCCGACCTCAGAGGAAGGTTTCCATGATGTCAACGATATAAAACAGTGAATTTATACTCATTGAAATACCTTTTTCGGTCAGTATGAAACAAATATAGTGAGTAAAGAAACTACCATAAGCACATCACGTTTATTCGGAGCATAATAGTGGGAAACGCTAAATCGGTTCCGTGTTTTTTCTTTGACGGAAGCGACACGGAAACGGAACGATCGTTACCGTGAAATATTCTGGCCTGGAATGTGTACCTGTACTCATGGGTCATAGACTAACTAACAGGAATAATGTACCTGTACTCATGGGTCATAGCCTAACACTAACATGAATGTGTACCTGTACTCCAGGGGTCATAGCCTAACTAACAGGAATGTGTACCTGTACTCATGGGTCATAGCCTAACACTAACATGAATGTGTACCTGTACTCCAGGGGTCATAGCCTAACTAACAGGAATGTGAACCTGTACTCATGGGTCATAGCCTAACACTAACATGAATGTGTACCTGTACTCCAGGGGTCATAGCCTAACTAACAGGAATGTGTACCTGTACTCATGGGTCATAGCCTAACTAACAGGAATGTGAACCTGTACTCATGGGTCATAGCCTAACACTAACAGGAATAATGTACCTGTACTCATGGGTCATAGCCTAACACTAACATCAATGTGTACCTGTACTCCAGGGGTCATAGCCTAACACTAACAGGAATGTGAACCTGTACTCATGGGTCATAGCCTAACTAACAGGAATGTGAACCTGTACTCATGGGTCATAGCCTAACTAACAGGAATAATGTACCTGTACTCATGGGTCATAGCCTAACACTAACATGAATGTGTACCTGTACTCCAGGGGTCATAGCCTAACTAACAGGAATGTGAACCTGTACTCATGGGTCATAGCCTAACACTAACAGGAATGTGTACCTGTACTCCAGGGGTCATAGCCTAACTAACAGGAATGTGAACCTGTACTCATGGGTCATAGCCTAACACTAACAGGAATGTGTACCTGTACTCCAGGGGTCATAGCCTAACTAACAGGAATGTGAACCTGTACTCATGGGTCATAGCCTAACTAACAGGAATAATGTACCTGTAGGCTGTACTCATGGGTCAAAGCCTAACACTAACATGAATGTGTACCTGTACTCCAGGGGTCATAGCCTAACTAACAGGAATGTGAACCTGTACTCATGGGTCATAGCCTAACACTAACAGGAATGTGTACCTGTACTCCAGGGGTCATAGCCTAACTAACAGGAATGTGAACCTGTACTCCAGGGGTCATAGCCTAACTAACAGGAATAATGTACCTGTACTCATGGGTCATAGCCTAACACTAACATGAATGTGTACCTGTACTCCAGGGGTCATAGCCTAACTAACAGGAATAATGTACCTGTACTCATGGGTCATAGCCTAACACTAACAGGAATGTGAACCTGTACTCCAGGGGTCATAGCCTAACTAACAGGAATAATGTACCTGTACTCATGGGTCATAGCCTAACACTAACAGGAATGTGTACCTGTACTCCAGGGGTCATAGCCTAACTAACAGGAATAATGTACCTGTACTCATGGGTCATAGCCTAACACTAACATGAATGTGTACCTGTACTCCAGGGGTCATAGCCTAACTAACAGGAATGTGAACCTGTACTCATGGGTCATAGCCTAACACTAACATGAATGTGTACCTGTACTCCAGGGGTCATAGCCTAACTAACAGGAATGTGAACCTGTACTCATGGGTCATAGCCTAACACTAACAGGAATAATGTACCTGTACTCATGGGTCATAGCCTAAACACTAACATGAATGTGTACCTGTACTCCAGGGGTCATAGCCTAACACTAACAGGAATGTGAACCTGTACTCATGGGTCATAGCCTAACTAACAGGAATGTGAACCTGTACTCATGGGTCATAGCCTAACTAACAGGAATAATGTACCTGTACTCATGGGTCATAGCCTAACACTAACATGAATGTGTACCTGTACTCCAGGGGTCATAGCCTAACACTAACAGGAATGTGAACCTGTACTCATGGGTCATAGCCTAACTAACAGGAATAATGTACCTGTACTCATGGGTCATAGCCTAACACTAACATGAATGTGTACTTGTACTCCAGGGGTCATAGCCTAACTAACAGGAATGTGAACCTGTACTCATGGGTCATAGCCTAACACTAACATGAATGTGTACCTGTACTCCAGGGGTCATAGCCTAACTAACAGGAATGTGAACCTGTACTCATGGGTCATAGCCTAACACTAACATGAATGTGTACCGGTACCTGTACTCATGGGTCATTCTTCCAGACAACTCTCGCTAAACGAGAACAGACAACAATAGATCAGCTGTTCCATCTGCTGTCAACGACCCGCACCACTGGGGTAAACGAATCCCTATTCTATAACATTATCTGACACCCATTTTTCTTCATCAATCGATTTCTAGAAGTAAAAAATTTCTGAACCTTCAGTATGTTTTGTGAACTAGGCATCCTCCAATTATATTTGAAATCAGCCACTGGGAATACATACTTTTTTATTTATGGCAATTTATTTGTATATCCTAATGTTAATCTTATGGGAGCCGTCCCTCAGTTACGGGTGGGAACAGCTGGCTGTGATGCAGGGCTGTCTGTGACAATGGCCTGTTCAGGAATATGTACCTTTACTGAGCCTATATTTTAACTCTAACAGGAATGCGTACCTGTAATCTAGGTGTCATAGCCTAACACTAGCAGGAATTTGTAGTGGTACTCTAGGTGTCAAAGCCCAACAAAATCATGAATGTGTACTGGTACATGTACTCTAGGTGTCATAGCCTAACACTATCATGCATGAGTAATGTCACAGTCTAAAACCAGGGGTGGAAATATTCAAAATAATTTACATATCACACGAGACAGGTGATCAAAAAGTTTACTTGTCCCCTTTAACCCTTTCGCCGATTATTCCCGGTATACCAATTGTGTGTACCCATACAATCACTAGCCAATTGGTATGTGTAATTTTGTCCACGTGACCTCTATCGGCCAACGGCTAGAAGACAAGCGTTGACAGTGGCTAAAAGGACAGAATTACATAATTTTAATCCAATCATATCCTCTGTTTTATGTTTGCCATCCGTCCGGGGGAATGTCATTTATAGAAAGGGGGAAGGTCACTCTTTCCAACGAGAGGTCAAACACTGAAAACGGACGAGCAAAACCCGAGATAAACACAGTCAAATGCGGTCGAAAACAACAATATCTCCATTGAATTTTGACATTTTCAGGCCAAGAAACGGGGGACAGCACATTCTCTTGCAATTAAACCTGATTTTATATGATATTTTATTGATTTTATTGTCAGGGACAGGTAGACAGGTGTAAATTTCAACCCGTGTAACACTGACAAGAATGTGTACTGGTACTGTATGTGTCATAGCCTAATACTATCATGAATACATGTATCTAGGTGTCACAACACTAACAGGAATGTGTACTGGTACTCTAGCCATCATAGCCTAACACTAACATAATGTATACTGGTACTCTAGCCATCATAGCTTAACACTAACAGAATGTGTACTGGTACTCTAGCCATCATAGCCTAACACTAACAAAACGTATACTGGTACTCTAGCCATCATAGCCTAACACTAACATAATGTATACTGGTACTCTAGCCATCATAGCTTAACACTAACAGAATGTGTACTGGTACTCTAGCCATCATAGCTTAACACTAACAGAATGTGTACTGGTACTCTAGCCATCATAGCTTAACACTAACAGAATGTGTACTGGTACTCTAGCCATCATAGCCTAACACTAACATGAATGTGTACTGGTACTCTAGCCATCATAGCTTAACACTAACAGAATGTGTACTGGTACTCTAGCCATCATAGCCTAACACTAACATACTGTATACTGGTACTCTAGCCATCATAGCCTAACACTAACATGAATGTGTACTGGTACTCTAGCCATCATAGCCTAACACTAACAGGAATGTGTACTGGTACTCTAGCCATCATAGCCTAACACTAACATACTGTATACTGGTACTCTAGCCATCATAGCCTAACACTAACATGAATGTGTACTGGTACTCTAGCCATCATAGCTTAACACTAACAGAATGTGTACTGGTACTCTAGCCATCATAGCTTAACACTAACAGAATGTGTACTGGTACTCTAGCCATCATAGCCTAACACTAACATGAATGTGTACTGGTACTCTAGCCATCATAGCCTAACACTAACATGACTGTACTGGTAATCTAAGTGTCAAAGCCTTAACACTAACAAGAATGTGTACTGGTAATCTAGGTATCATAGCCTAACACTAACATGACTGTACTGGTAATCTAAGTGTCAAAGCCTTAACACTAACAAGAATGTGTACTGGTAATCTAGGTATCATAGCCTAACAAAAATAGGAATGTGTACTGGTATTCCGAGAGCCATAGCCTAACAACATGAATGTGTACTGGTACTCTAGGTGTCAAAGCCTAACACTAACATGAATGTGTACCGCCTACCGGTACTCTAGATGTCATAGCCTAATACTAAACAAACTCGTAGCCTAACACTACCATGAATGCATACTGGTACTCCAGGTGTCATAGCGTAACAGGAATGCAGACTGGTAATCTTTGGGTCATAACCTAACATAAACATGAATGTGTACCTGTACTCTAGGTGTCATAGCCGAAGACTAACATGAATGTGTACTGGTAGTCTAGGTGTCATAGCCTAAGACCAGGGTTAGATGCAGGATTTTCGCCAAAGTCCTTGTTTGAAAATAGCTTTGTCGTTATTTGAAAAAACTGTAATTTTGCAAAATGGCTAATATCACTCAAATGGTGTTTAACATGCAAAAACA
>JAVTVY010021779.1:0-85390 GCA_036873755.1 Hanleya hanleyi
TTTGAAAAGGCCTTCACTGAAAGTTTCTCAAATTTGGTGATAAATACATGTATCACACAATAACAGTTAAATATGATGATCGTTGCATGCAAGATCTATGGTGATTTGTGTCGTGAATGTCTAATTTTGCTTAACCCAGAGCTAGGGGTCGTATGAACAGCGAGTAAACAAGATCTTCATGATGTTCATATGAACAGTCACAATAAAAGCATGACTGAGATACATTACTCAAGACGACATGAAAAGCATCAGAATATAGGATACAGATCTGTGATACGAATTTGATGATAGGTACACCATGATGTCTTGCCGGTATCATTGAAAACTGTTGACCACTTCTCTCTTGTAAGAAACTATCTTCTGTTTAAATATATTTTCATGTCATCCTTGGTAGGAGTTTGGTGCTAAATACTGTCTGATTAAGGTTTATTGATTATGGACGTGGAAATTCTTCACTGACGATGGCTGAATACATGTAACAAATGTCTGTTATGACGCTTAGATTTCACATGAGCATGTTGAATATGCAGTATTTGAACGGACCAGTCCTAGCCCAGACAAAGAGGCTATCAAATATATGTTATTTCAAACAGGAACAAAACAATTTTTGCCTAACAAAATGTCCAATACTAGCACCAGATTGAACTGATTGACTGCGAGAGGCCTTATTTATTGGTTAGCCAAGCCAGTAATTTATCATATAAATTCATGCTATTCTTTGCTAGTGGGATTGAGAAAAATAAATCGGGATAAATAAATAAATTCATAACACGAGTGGAATTTTCCATGACATAGCATCATTAACTCCGACCACAAATGTAAAATTCCGAATTTCGCATCAAAACATATGAATCTTTGCCGTAATGTCGATGTACAAGCCCAGGGTATGGTCCCATAATGCTGTAATCTGCAAAACAAACTTTATTTTCAGTTCTGCATTCTTCTTCGCTACGGAATTCCTTCAAAACATGCGCCATCAGGTGCCATTGAAATGTTCGGGTTCGCGAACCAATGAAAATGCTCCAGTTGTGCGTGTCTGATCACGTGGTCCAATCAGTCAGTAGCCATAATGTGATCTGGCAATTTTTGGCCATGAATGACGTCATTTTCATCAATTGTTATCGACTGTTTCATTGGCCCAACTGCCTAAATCGCGGATTTTTATAGAAACCTAGGGGACACCCATTTCATATAAGACCTCAAGGTATTAAAATGGAGGTCTGGAAGTGGCGAAAAACCAGACAGGAAGTTAGCTGGAAAAACACAGGTTTTCGTGCTATAAGTCGCCATTTTTTGACAGCTATAAGCCCAAAACAGTGTAATGTCTTCCAATAAATTGCATTTACGCAGATGATTCCATCGATTGTGTGAAAAAATACCATAGAATACCACTGACGGTACCACTGTGAATATGTTGGTACATAATTCAAGTCGCCAGCAAATGAATTTGAAATACATTTTTACTGGCGAAATCCAGTTATGTTTTTGAAAAGTCGGCAAAAGTCTGCAGTCTTGATGTACACCACGTATATTTACAAAATAAAGATTTGTCAGACAAAACCTTTTCGGTACTGGACATTTTGATAGGTTGGCAGTGATTTGCAGGCTTGCAATTGGGCAACACAAAAGGCATTCACCTGTTCGTCTTTTCCGGTGTACTGTGCTTCCTTTTTCTTCTTGGCTTGTGTTGTCTTCCTTTAGAGGAAGAAATGAGAATAACAACAATCAGGTCTATTGATCATTGATTATGACATGGGCATGATGTGACAAAAGAATGAACTATGTACACATTTGTCATTTGAGAGGTCTAAGGTTGAAATGAATATTCCCCCAGGTGACCAGGGATCAAAATTGTATTGTTCAGAACAAGAGACACTAGTATGTGATCCCTGTTAAGGAGGTTTTCTGCTTTATGACCACAGGCATATATGATGTGAATTTGGTGCTTAAAACTAGGCACAGTCATTCTTGAGATATGGTGAAAACACACAGATGAATGGACGAACGTGCATGATGAAAATACCCCAGGGTCAATTTTAGATGTAGCCCATCACCAGATATGTATCTGGTGTAACTTCAGTTAGACTAGGCTGTAGGCTGTAATTCTTGAGATATGGTGTTAACCATCAGCAGATGACAGCGTCTATCGCCACAACCCGATATCTGTAGGTGTGGCTTACACGGATATGCTATTATTCTCGTTTGGACCAATTTGGCCCAGAAAAGAAAGGTCAAACTGACCAATATAGGCTTCTGCTGTATGATGTGAATTTGTTGCTTCTATGAATATTCATTTTTGGGATGTGGTGACAAGTACATGTAAGTAGTGATAAATATGAAACATTTATAAACAATGTTGGTATTTATTATCAAATCAAACCTGCTATTGCTATGCCTATATCCTCCTTTAGGAGATCCCTTGCAAAGTAAGAGTTATCTTCCCCCTGGTCAGGGCCCAGGTGGCTACTCTGCGCATGCGCCTCCATGATACTTCCTCTTTGTTCTACTGCGCCTTCTGACGTGTTGTCAAGATAAAGGCCGTGAGAGGGGAGGCTGGGTGGGCAATCCTGGCAATAGCAGGTTTGATTTGATAATAAATACCAACATTGTTTATAAATGTTTCATATTTATTGCTCAAATCTTCACCTGCTATTGCTATGCCACTACCAACAGAAGGTGGAGGTGTGACACGGCTTCTTTATAGTAGTCCCTTTTTTAGTTCATGCTGAGTAGCCACTGGGAGATCAAGTCATGATGAACTCTGTCAAGAAACCCCTTCCCTGAGGAACTGTGGGGCCTGAGGGAGCCATCCCAACAGAGCGGAGTGGTCATGTATGAGTCCTGAGCTCCGGATGATGGAAGATTGATCGTATCTGTCATCACTCTTATCTTGAAGTCCCACAGTACCGGACACGGGTTTGCTAATAATACTCACCACCGTGTCGGCCCTTGCTTGCTTGCTTGCCTTGCTTGCTTGCTTGGGCCGGAGATCGGTGCTGCCCCCCCCTTTTTCCGGACTAGTGGATGACATGTTGGGCCGCAACCATGGGCCCCAGCATTGCCACTCTATCTGTCTGTACTGGCATGTCTCTTAGATAGTAGTCTGTAAAGGTCGAATTGGCACTCCAAGCGCATGTTTTTGTACAATGTCTTGCAAGGACAGGTTCTTCCATAACGGCCAGGATGTTCCGATAGCACGTATTCCATGTGCAGAAGCTGAGGCCAATAATGGGGGTACATCAAGGGCAAGCTGGGACGTCCATATGATAGTCTTCTTCAACCAGGAGGCTACTGTGTTCTTGGTGATGTCACGAGTTGCCACAGGGTGAAGAGAGAGGAACAATAGTCGACGGTCTCCCCGGGCTGAATCCGTACGGGTGAGGTAGTGACGTAAAGCTCGGACAGGACATAGAAGAAAGTCGTCATCAAGGTCCTGGACGAAGTCTGCCAGCGATGGAATGGTATACAGACGTTGAGCACAAGGACCTAGGCGGACGGACTCATTCTTGGCGATGAACTCTGGGATAGGCCGGAAGGATATGCGGGACGAATCCAGGTCATCGTCTTTCTCTCCAGGGCGTGAAGCTCGGACACACTGGAGGCCAAGGCAAAAGCAGTCAAAAAGGCAGTCTTATAGGTAACAGCTTTCAGCGTGGCATGTTGAAGCGGCTCAAAGGGTGGGCGAAGAAATGCGCTGAGGACCACCCCAATCTCCCACTTCGGTAAGAGTTGACGGGTACGTCTAGACTGTAAAGCGAAGGCACGTAGAAGGGCGGAGATGTTGTCATCAAGGCTAATGTCGATGCCGACTGATAGACGAAGGACCCTGGCCAAGGCTGAACGGTACCTCTCAATGGTGCTAAGTTGGAACTTCCTGTCTTTATGGAAGAGGGAAGTGTCGGGATCGATGTTCCATTCTCGGCACCAGGCGACGAAATAGTTCCACTTCAGTTGCGATGTGGAGGGTCGATTGGCAGACACCATCATCGCCGCAACTGCTGCTGAAAACCCCAGGTCTGTGAGGACATTCTGGATAGCCTGCAGACGTGAAGGTCGAGCCATTGAGGGTTGTGATGGACTATGCCGTGAGGTTGACGCAACAGGTTCAGCCAGTCGTCTCGTGTAGCGTCCTGTCGGCATGTCGAGCATGATAGCGTATAGATAGAGAGCATTCGCGTCGAAACCAACTACATTTTGACAAGTTTTACCACCCCTGATTTGAGTCTTACCCTTTTCCTGATACCTATGAAATATTATAGATGGTCTGCCGACAATCGATCGCTTGAGAGTATCGTACACACACACACACACACACTCGCGCGCGTGCGTAGAAGGATAGGACGCGTGACAGTATATTACATTCATAAATTTAAATAATCAATCTTATAAACAGAGTATCGAGTAACTATAGCGCTATAAGATGTAGATATCTAAATGGGTCATACTGACACCATCCACTAGCACTTATCTCTTACAGCTAGATATCTTTTATTCGCGTAACGGGTAATAGTATTTTACATCAGATATTTAAACGGTTGATCGTATAAACAGAGTATCGGTCACTATAGCGCTGTAAGATTCAAACATCTAAATGCGTCGTACTGACACCATCCGCTGCACTTTTCTCTTGCAGTAGAAATATGAGAAGGCGTCTTTCATTTGTGTGTAGGATCGCATTTTATTTTTGAACATTCTGAATCCTTTATTGGTTCCCTTATTACTCTTTTTCGTTTGTAACACCGATAGATATAAATATTTATTTATATCTACCCTACCGACCCCTTTACAACTGAACTTATTTCCCGAAGGACCGAAACAGAAAAAAGTTTTCGAATTGAGGGCTATGATGCCATCATCTCGAAATTCGACTTTAAACAGTCCTGGCGTCCGTTTGTCATAGTTATCGTGTTCCCTAGTGTCGTCTCGCGGAATCCAGTTCCCTTTTTCTCGTCGGTATTCGTCCCGCTTGTCCGGTAGAACCATACTGTCCAAACTATCCCCGCTTATAGCCATGTAGCTACTGTCTGTATCCATCTCGGTATATTGCCAGTCCGACTTGTCAAAATATTTACACATGAAGTCGTAATAAAACTCCAGCATTCATAATTTGGCGTACTGATATACCATGACCCCTATCTGGAGAGGTAGATCTAACCGTACCGTCCGTTTGCTGGAGGAGACTTCGAATGTTTCATCATCCACAACGTCGAGTCGTCTGAATAAATGTGAGTTTATTAATTTTGTCGCTTTACGCCCGTCACAAATTTTCACGTCTATATGTCTTTCCTTGTCCAGCAGCATGGATCCGTAGCTCGAGTTGCCTACCAATTTCATCGTTTGAGCGATGAGTTCCTTCGTCGGGTCTACGTCTCCAGCTCGTCGAGCGTCGCTCACAATCTCACCGAATCCTTTAAAACAGGGGTCAGGGGTATACGCTATAACCTGGTAAATTTTTGTGACTTTCAGCCCATGAGCTAAATACCACCGTAACAGCGGTGTTCCCAAGAGAATCTTTTCCCCGAACATACTGCCGATCAAATTCTTTCGGGGTTGTCCCATGATATCATGCGTAATTGCGAAATCCCGCATGTATTCGCCTATATCATCGCGGGTTAATTCTATATGTTTGAAGATCGGCGGGCATTCGGAAAAGTCTTCTCTTAAATTTGGTGGAACTGAAATGTCACATTCAACAAAGCCGAAAATGCCCCCTGTTTTAACCCCTGCGAGTATTTGGCATTCCCCCAGCGTCTTAAATTTGTCCATCGGTCTGCCAAATGTCCGTACAAATGCGCTCAGGTTCGGATCAGTAGCGATTAGACCCCGGAATTCACATTCCCAAATCTCGGTATACCGACACCCCTGTGACGTAATATAGTCGGCATTTGTACTAGTCTCGCCGCGTAGTTGCTGCGGCGTTAGGCCTCGTCGCTCGTTATACCTGAATGTCCCGTTCGGTTTACGAGTCAAATGACATTCATGACCATGCCAATAACAACCGTGAAATTGATAGACCCAACCCTCCTCATTGATGATAGCGAAACCATCGACGGGGAGACGTCTTTCACGTATACGTTTTTCATCGTTGTTATTTTTATGGCGAATATTAACGTTCAACTGTCTGGCTTTCCATTCGAGCCAAATCGTTGTTATCCTCACCCGCTGTCCTTTAAGTTCGAACCTGTCTTCAGCCAGTCGTCTCGTGTAGCGGCATGTCGAGCATGATAGCGTACAGATAAGAGAGCATTCACGTCGAAACCAACTACATTTTGACAAGTTTTACCACCCCTGATTTGAGTCTTACCCTTTTCCTGATACCTATGAAATATTATAGATGGTCCGCCGACAATCGATCGCTTGAGAGTATCGTACACACGCACACACACACACACACTCGCGCGCGTGCGTAGAAGGAGAGGACGCGTGACAGTATATTACATTCATAAATTTAAATAATTAATCTTATAAACATAGTATCGAGTAACTATAGCACTATAAGATGTAGATATCTAAATGGGTCATACTGACACCATCCACTAGCACTTATCTCTTACAGCTAGATATCTTTTATTTGCGTAACGGGTAATAGTATTTTACATCAGAAATTTAAACGAGTATCGGTCACTATAGCGCTGTAAGATTCAAACATCTAAATGCGTCGTACTGACACCATCCGCCAGCACTTTTCTCTTGCAGTAGAAATATGAGAAGGCGTCTTTCATTTGTGTGTAGTATCGCATTTCATTTTTGAACATTCTGAATCCTTTATTGGTTCCCTTATTACTCTTTTTCGTTTGTAACACCGATAGATATAAATCTTTATTTATATCTACCCTACCGACCCCTTTACAACTGAACTTATTTCCCGAAGGACCGAAACAGAAAAAAGTTTTCGAATTGAGGGCTATGATGCCATCATCTCGAAATTCGACTTTAAACAGTCCTGGCGTCCGTTTGTCATAGTTAGCGTGTTCCCTAGTGTCGTCTCGCGGAAGCCAGTTCCCTTTTTCCCGTCGGTATTCGTCCCGCTTGTCCGGTAGTACCATACTGTCCAAACTATCCCCGCTTATAGCCATGTAGCTACTGTCTGTATCCATCTCGGTATATTGCCAGTCCGACTTGTCAAAATATTTACACATGAAGTCGTAATAAAACTCCAGCATTCGTAATTTGGCGTACTGATATACCATGATCCCTATCTGGAGAGGTAGATCTAACCGTACCGTCCGTTTGCTGGAGGAGACTTCGAATGTTTCATCATCCACAACGTCGAGTCGTCTGAATAAATGTGAGTTTATTAATTTTGTCGCTTTACGCCCGTCACAAATTTTCACCTCTATAGGTCTTTCCTTGTCCAGCAGCGTGGATCCGTAGCTCGAGCTGCCTACCAATTTCATCGTTTGAGCGATGAGTTCCTTCGTCGGGTCTACGTCTCCAGCTCGTCGAGCGTCGCTCACAGTCTCACCGAATCCTTTAAAGCAGGGGTCAGGGGTATACGCTATAACCTGGTAAATTTTTGTGACTTTCAGCCCATGAGCTAAATACCACCGTAACAACGGTGTTCCCAAGAGAATCTTTTCCCCGAACATACTGCCGATCAAATTCTTCCGGGGTTGTCGCATGATATCATGCGTAATTGCGAAATCCCGCATGTATTCGCCTATATCATCGCGGGTTAATTCTATATGTTTGAAGATCGGCGGGCATTCGGAAAAGTCTTCTCTTAAATTTGGTGGAACTGAAATGTCACATTCAACAAAGCAGAAAATGCCCCCTGTTTTAACCCCTGCGAGTATTTGGCATTCCCCCAGCGTCTTAAATTTGTCCATCGGTCTGCCAAATGTCCGTACAAATGCGCTCAGGTTCGGATCAGTAGCGATTAGACCCCGGAATTCACATTCCCAAATCTCGGTATACCGACACCCCTGTGACGTAATATAGTCGGCATTTGTACTAGTCTCGCCGCGTAGTTGCTGCGGCGTTAGGCCTCGTCGCTCGTTATACCTGAATGTCCCGTTCGGTTTACGAGTCAAATGACATTCATGACCATGCCAATAACAACCGTGAAATTGATAGACCCAGCCCTCCTCATTGATGATAGCGAAACCATCGACGGGGAGACGTCTTTCACCTATACGTTTTTCATGGTTATTTTTATGGTGAATATTAACGTTCAACTGTCTGGCTTTCCATTCGAGCCAAATCGTTGTTATACTCACCCGCTGTCCTTTAAGTTCGAACCTGTCTTCAGCCAGTCGTCTCGTGTAGCGTCCTGTCGGCATGTCGAGCATGATAGCGTATAGATAGAGAGCATTCGCGTCGAAACCAACTACATTTTGACAAGTTTTACCACCCCTGATTTGAGTCTTACCCTTTTCCTGATACCTATGAAATATTATAGATGGTCCGCCGACAATCGATCGCTTGAGAGTATCGTACACACACACACGCACACTCGCACGCGTGCGTAGAAGGATAGGACGCGTGACAGTATATTACATTCATAAATTTAAATAATCAATCTTATAAACAGAGTATCGAGTAACTATAGCGCTATAAGATGTAGATATCTAAATGGGTCATACTGACACCATTCTCTAGCACTTATCTCTTACAGCTAGATATCTTTTATTCGCGTAACGGGTAATAGTATTTTACATCAGAAATTTAAACGGTTGATCGTATAAACAGAGTATCGGTCACTATAGCGCTGTAAGATTCAAACATATAAATGCGTCGTACTGACACCATCCTCTGCACTTTTCTCTTGCAGTAGAAATATGAGAAGGCGTCTTTCATTTGTGTGTAGGATCGCATTTCATTTTTGAACATTCTGAATCCTTTATTGGTTCCCTTGTTACTCTTTTTCGTTTGTAACACCGATAGATATAAATCTGTATTTATATCTACCCTACCGACCCCTTTACAACTGAACTTATTTCCCGAAGGACCGAAACAGAAATAAGTTTTCGAATTGAGGGCTATGATGCCATCACCTAGAAATTCGACTTTAAACAGTCCTGGCGTCCGTTTGTCATAGTTAGCGTGTTCCCTAGTGTCGTCTCGCGGAAGCCAGTTCACTTTTTCCCGTCGGTATTCGTCCCGCTTGTCCGGTAGAACCATACTGTCCAAACTATCCCCGCTTATAGCCATGTAGCTACTGGCTGTATCCATCTCGGTATATTGCCAGTCCGACTTGTCAAAATATTTACACATGAAGTAATAAAACTCCAGCATTCGTAATTTGGCGTACTGATATACCATGACACCTATCTGGAGAGGTAGATCTAACCGTACCGTCCGTTTGCAGGAGGAGTCTTCGAATGTTTCATCATCCACAACGTCGAGTCGTCTGAATAAATGTGAGTTTATTAATTTTGTCGCTTTACGCCCGTCACAAATTTTCACGTCTATATGTCTTTCCTTGTCCAGCAGCATGGATCCGTAGCTCGAGTTGCCTACCAATTTCATCGTTTGAGCGATGAGTTCCTTCGTCGGGTCTACGTCTCCAGCTCGTCGAGCGTCGCTCACAGTCTCGCCGAATCCTTTAAAACAGGGGTCAGGGGTATACTCTATAACCTGGTAAATTTTTGTGACTTTCAGCCCATGAGCTAAATACCGGATCAGTAGCGATTAGACCCCAGAATTCACATTCCCAAATCTCGGTATACGGATACCCCTGTGACGTAATATAGTCGGCATTTGTACTAGTCTCGCCGCGTAGTTGCTGCGGCGTTAGGCCTCGTCGCTCGTTATACCTGAATGTCCCGTTCGGTTTACGAGTCAAATGACATTCATGACCATGCCAATAACAACCGTGAAATTGATAGACCCAGCCCACCTCATTGATGATAGCGAAACCATCGACGGGGAGACGTCTTTCACCTATACGTTTTTCATCGTTGTTATTTTTATGGCGAATATTAACGTTCAACTGTCTGGCTTTCCATTCGAGCCAAATCGTTGTTATACTCACCCGCTGTCCTTTAAGTTCGAACCTGTCTTCAGCCAGTCGTCTCGTGTAGCGTCCTGTCGGCATGTCGAGCATGATAGCGTATAGATAGAGAGCATTCGCGCCGAAACCAACTACATTTTGACAAGTTTTACCACCCCTGATTTGAGTCTTACCCTTTTCCTGATACCTATGAAATATTATAGATGGTCCGCCGACAATCGATCGCTTGAGAGTATCGTACACACACACACTCGCGCGCGTGCGTAGAAGGATAGCACGCGTGACAGTATATTACATTCATAAATTTAAGTAATTAATCTTATAAACCCTTTACAACTGAACTTATTTCCCGAAGGACCGAAACAGAAATAAGTTTTCGAATTGAGGGCTATGATGCCATCACTTCGAAATTCGACTTTAAACAGTGCAGGCGTCCGTTTGTCATAGTTAGCGTGTTCCCTAGTGTCGTCTCGCGGAAGCCAGTTCCCTTTTCCCGTCGGTATTCGTCCCGCTTGTCCGGTAGAACCATACTGTCCAAACTATCCCCGCTTATAGCCATGTAGCTACTGTCTGTATCCATCTCGGTATATTGCCAGTCCGACTTGTCAAAATATTTACACATGAAGTCGTAATAAAACTCCAGCATTCGTAATTTGGCGTACTGATATACCATGACCCCTATCTGGAAAGGTAGATCTAACCGTACCGTCCGTTTGCTGGAGGAGACTTCGAATGTTTCATCATCCACAACGTCGAGTCGTCTGAATAAATGTGAGTTTATTAATTTTGTCGCTTTACGCCCGTCACAAATTTTCACGTCTATATGTCTTTCCTTGTCCAGCAGCATGGATCCGTAGCTCGAGTTGCCTACCAATTTCATCGTTTGAGCGATGAGTTCCTTCATCGGGTTTACGTCTCCAGCTCGTCGAGCGTCGCTCACAGTCTCACCGAATCCCTTAAAACAGGGGTCAGGGGTATACTCTATAACCTGGTAAATTTTTGTGACTTTCAGCCCATGAGCTAAATACCACCGTAACAGCGGTGTTCCCAAGAGAATCTTTTCCCCGAACATACTGCCGACCAAATTCTTCCGGGGTTGTCGCATGATATGCGTAATTGCGAAATCCCGCATGTATTCGCCTATATCATCGCGGGTTAATTCTATATGTTTGAAGATCGGCGGGCATTCGGAAAAGTCTTCTCTTAAATTTGGTGGAACTGAAATGTCACATTCAACAAAGCCGAAAATGTCCCCTGTTTTAACCCCTGCGAGTATTTGGCATTCCCCAGCGTCTTAAATTTGTCTGTCAAATGTCCGTACAAATGCGCTCAGGTTCGGATCAGTAGCGATTAGACCCCGGAATTCACATTCCCAAATCTCGGTATACCGATACCCCTGTGACGTAATATAGTCGGCATCTGTACTAGTCTCGTCGCGTAGTTGCTGCGGCGTTAGACCTCGTCGCTCGTTATACCTGAATGTCACGTTCGGTTTACGAGTCAAATGACATTCATGACCATGCCAATAACAACCGTGAAATTGATAGACCCAGCCCTCCTCATTGATGATAGCGAAACCATCGACGGGGAGACGTCTTTCACCTATACGTTTTTCATGGTTGTTATTTTTATGGCGAATATTAACGTTCAACTGTCTGGCTTTCCATTCGAGCCAAATCGTTGTTATACTCACCCGCTGTCCTTTAAGTTCGAACCTGTCTTCAGCCAGTCGTCTCGTGTAGCGTCCTGTCGGCATGTCGAGCATGATAGCGTATAAATAGAGAGCATTCGCGTCGAAACCAACTACATTTTGACAAGTTTTACCACCCCTGATTTGAGTCTTACCCTTTTCCTGATTCCGTACATGTCGGAATCTCTTTCCTCGACGAGAGAGAAATATGTCAACGGGTTCTGGAAGAGGTATCGACGAGACAGACCAGGGACAGAAATACAATCTTTGAAGAGATCGACGCGCATGCGCGTGTAAAACTGAAAAAAAAATTCCATGGGGGTGACGAATGAGAGCACGTCCAAATTATTGTACCAAATCAGGAAATCCCTCAGAGTCTGCATGTTACAATCACGCCATACCCGTTATATGTAGGCATAATCCTCGAGAGTTCCTGGTTTTTCATATCATTGTAGAAATGCTCTCTCGCCGGAAGTTCCGTTTCATCTAATTTATCTAACCCCGTGATATAATTATAACAGAACACTCCCTTACCCACCGGACAATCATAGGCCGCCAACCATTTCGAGTAGGAAAACCCCGGAGCCAAATAATTCACGATATCCAGAAACTTTAGAGTTTGTGTAGCCAAAGCCATGTGATTATTATTTTTCTTCAAATGGTATTTAACTACCTCGTGTTTCGCTATATACGCGTAGATAGCTGTTTTGGCCATATTCAGATCATACCTGCCCGAATTGAAACCGAGCACGGTAACTCCATTAAATACGCCTGGAATCGATCTTTTAATTTGGCTATAAAGGGCGTTTTACTTTTCGATGGTCCGCCACCTGTCTGATCATCCGAGGGTGAGTTAGCTTATATATCGACTAGCCGGCGTTCTATCTCTTCAAAGACGTATTGAAACTTGTCGCATAGCAGTTGGTAACTAGTCGAACTGAGATTTTAGGTAGGTCATCATTCGGAAAATAAGTTCATGTGTATCGCCGGTGGATACAAAACATTTAGGGGTATCGAAATCCGGTATATTCGAATTTATACTCACGCTCATGGGAATGTGTCGAGCGGTCCACTGCGTTCTCGCGGTACCTTCTCAAAATCGTAACAAGCTCGATACGGAAAATATCAATCTTGTTCCGGGACATGGATGTTCTCATCGGCCAATAAATCAAAAATGGTTTGGGGGTTTTTATACACACCCCCGGGGAACTTCCGCTTGACGTTAACCTGTCAAGTCAATTCATGACACCTCGCGTTCGTGGACCGCTCGAAACACATCCCACATTTTTTACAAGAATAATTCCAACTATACAATCCTAAATTAAAAATATAACTAAAATGATTCTCAAAAATATTTAAATTGATAGTATCCGATTGAGTATTCGTCGATCGTCGCACCAGTGTCCCGACGAGTGGTCTTTGAATCGGGGTCTCGTCCTCACTTTCCGAATCCTCATCCGCCTGTTTAGAATTTAGTCGGTATACGAAAATATTAACCCCGAATAACCGCTCGATGTCATCGAGATGGTTCAGTGACACTCCGCGGAAATGTCGAGATTCCATACCTCGAAAGTCCAAATGCTTTTCCAAATGCTCAGCGGTTGAGGCTTCGCAAAATTTGGGATGGGCCTCGTTTAAATGTATGGACAGACATCTAAATAAACATATACTATCTTTATAGGGACCGTTTGTACCCCCGATCAAACTATAAAGACCTTTATTTTCTTTGATATAGGTCGGTAGGTTAACTGGTGCGCCGATCAACATACCCTCAATCGGATTGATAAAAAATGTTACATTGGTGATGATGTCAGCGATAAATTTGGTATTACTCCTCTGTTGTCGGACCCATTCTAGAGGATCTAAATTGCCTAGCGCATTTAAAAATAGTTCCAGACTCTCTCTATTGTTAACAACGAATGGAGTCGGGAAAACACGAGAATTGTTAATACTACTATGATAGTATCGAAGCTCGTCCGAACGAGCCCGAAAGAAATGGTAACTTCAAATCCCGTTGTTTGGTCGCGGAATATGCTTTCCGCATAATTGCCGAGAGCCGACAACCCCGTCAACCTATAATTGTATATATTTTGGACTGGATTCCCTCGTCGAAAATATCGTCTAACCCCGCCCCAGTGACGCCTGTAAATTCTGCCCATGTCCTCCGCTTCCGGTATATATTTATCCGGAATGGCGATAGGGTCTTCAACGAAGTTCTCCAGTCCCGCATCTTCTCCCCCTCTCCTTCTACCAGCGACATCTCCCTATCAAGATATAACGAATCGAGATAAGTAAATCTATATAATTAACCGATGAGAGTTATTGAATACTATATATAGAAACGATTTCTTCCCGATATATAAATAATATTAATTACTTACATTTTCCAACTCGCCTGCTGGCGCTGGTTGTACGGCCGCCTGGTTAACACCGACCGCTGTATTAGTACCATCCTGAAAGATAGATTATATCGATATTATTCTATAGATAACAACCTTCTAAACTAAATTTTTACACTATGACGAATACGCTACACGTATAATATGAAATATGATATTACATCCCCCATAGAGAATTTTCGCATTTTTAACCTAAATTACAGCGATGTTAGTCTATGGATAATACCCTCACTTAGCCCCCGAACGCAATTTTACATTATACCAAATAGGATATACGCATAAATTGTTACTTGCATCGCCACCCGGAATTTTCGCCTTTTTAACCCCGGCTGCTGGCGTTCCTGTTTCGACGGGTCGCTTTCTGCTGGAAAACCTGATTTCGGGAATATCCTTATGGTGACTTCGACGATGTCGGAGTCTCGTACTATTCCGGGTGAAATTTGCGCCGCAAACATCGCAGGCATACCTTTTTGCAGTATCCTTAACCAGGTACGCCGACTCTTTCCCCGCCACTTTTTGGCCTTCCGAACTATCCCTACTTGTTGAAGGTAGAACTTCCGCCACATCGCTATGTTTATTCCGGTGGTGTCGCCGTCTGTTATCGCTCCGGCTAAAATTCTCCCCACAAATTTTACCGTTGTCCGCGGTATATGCAGTGGTCATATGGCTTTTTAGACACTCTTTCGACGCGAATGTTTTCGTACAGATACCGCATTCGAAAGCCCTCACCTCATAACCTCTATTATCCGGACAGTTCACTTCCCTCATATGATGATCTAGGGTCTGTTGTGAAGCGAAATAGGACCGACATCTTTCACACTGGAATTCAGACATGTTGTACGAGTTAGATACGAATCAACGAGATGAATCTAGTACAAATCAAAATCGAGTTATGAGGGCAATAATTGAAACGCTTGTCTATAATCAAACCGCGTCATCTCTGTTTATTCAATCACACCTGTTACACCGACAACTATAGTCCAATCTCCCATGTTTACATCGGTACGTTCTAAAATCAATACAATTATGTACCATGACCGCCTCCTATCTATATAGCGAGGTTATAATCGATATACCCCGTAATTATCAGTCGAGTGTTACCAAACGCTAATTGCAATTTGTAAAAATTATTACAGTCTACAATATAGAGCTCATATGTGAATGATTAGCCTACAGATTCGGAGAATTTATTGCTATGAATCAGTACTATAGACCCTATATATATATATATCGAAATAACATCTTTTTGTAAAAGCGGAATGAAACCTAAAATATAGGTTATTTAATCGTTATTAATAATTAACGTATGAATTCGGAAGATTTATTTATAATATCATATGTAGATCTTTTCTATATATATATTTAGGTAAATTATAACATATATAATTTATTAATATCCAGACGCAATAATTTATACAAATATAAATTTTTAATGACGTATGACAGCGCTCGGTGGATTTGGGAGGCAATGTGCATTTGGGAGGATGTGTAATACCTGCGATACTGCTCCCCTACTACTGACGGAATGCAAGATAGGTAATGCCATTCATCTTGGATTACATACTACCTCGATGAAAATCAGTACCAATGGCCGTTTAACTGATGTGAAGCACCTTCAAGTTTGAAGTCAATCGCACCAATTGTTCTCATGATACAGTGTTCACAAGATGCGGGACGGACAAAATGCAATGTGATCAATGGCAGCCATCTTGGAAAAATGGTCAATGCGAGCCATCTTGGATTACGTACAGTGAAGCACCTTGTCAACTTTGAAGGCATTCAGACCAATTGTTCTCAAGGTACCGCTTTCACAAGATGCAGGACGGACGGAAAATACAATGAAAATCCATAGCAATGGCCGTATAACGAGCTGAAGTACCTTTTCTAGTTTGAAGTCAATTGGAGGAATTGTTCTCAACATAACGCATTCACAAGATGCAGGACGGGTGGAATCCAAGATGGCCAATGGCAGCCATCATGGATAACATGCTACCTTAATGAAATCAATACCAATGGCTGTCTGACTGATGCCAAGCAACTTCTCAAGTTTGAATTCAATCGGACGAATTGTTCTCACGATAGCGCATTCATAAAATGTAGAACATACGGAATGCAAGGTGGTCAATGGCAGTCATGTTGGATTACGTACCTCCGTGAAAATCAATATCAATGGACATGTAACTGATGTGAAGCACGTTCAAGTTTGAAGTCGATTCGTCGAGTTGTTCAAGATATGTTGTTCACAAAATGCAGAACGGACGGAATCCAAGATGGTGAATGGCAACCATGTTGGATTACTTGCTACCTCAACGAAAATCAATACCAGTGGTCGTCTACGTGATGTGAAGCATCTTCTCTAGTTTGAAGTCGATTGGTGGAACTGTTCTGAAGATATCTTCTTCATAACAATGCAATATGGTCAGTGGCAGCCATGTTGCATTATGTATCTCACTGAAAATCAATAGCAATGGCCGTTTAACTGACGTGAAGCACCTCGACTTCAAGTCGATTGGTCTAATTGTTCCGAGATATTGCGTTCACAAACACAGGAAGGAAGCAATCAGAGAAATCCGACACTGCCCCGCCATTGTTCTGTTCTGTATTGGTTGGTGGAGGCCTCCATGATTATGGAATTTTTTTTGCCATGCCTCGCATAATACATATTCAAAGTATCGACCAACAAGTGATAATACAATGTTTTGATGCAAGATGGTCGCCGGGGCTTCGTCCAATCCGAAAATGATACCTACATTCCTTGGGACTATATTGTGGTGAAATGATGAAGCGATCAGTAAACTTTGAATTTTGCACCCAATTAACTCTTTTTGGGGCAATTTCATACTTCAGGACCTATGTGGTCTGCTTTGGAATAAAGAATGACATATATATAGCCATTGTCCCGGTCCAAATCGGTTATGGACTGAGATCCAGCCTGGACAAATAAACATATCCCATTCACATAGGTTTGATAAACAAAGGATCATAACTCTTGAAAATATAACCGAAAGCAGAGAAACTTCATACTGCACACCTATGGGGCATTGATCACATATCATGCAAATTTCATACTTGTCCATGCAATATTAACCGAGATTCAGCCTGGACAAGTCTCAATTCACAAGATTTGAAGAAAAAAGGGCCATAACTCTTGAAAATATACGCGAAAAGCGGAGAAACTTCATGCTGCACAACTACAAGGCACTGACCACATATGCTGCAAATTTCATAATTGTCCCTACAATATTAACCGAGATCCAGCCTGGACAAGTCCCAATTCACAAAGATTTCAAGAAATAATTTAATTAGAGGGGGGGGCATAAATATGGGATGGATGGAATGACGGACGGACGGCTAGCGTTTCCAAGTCCTCCTACCACTTCGTGGCCGAGGGCCAAAAGTATTCAGTCTCCGACGGAGCTTTAAAGCAATAGGGGTCTTCCCGTAACGAAAATTATTTCTTCGGCATCCTTGAGGATGTTTCAGCATTTTCTGTGGATGGCAGTTGTCTTACTCTGCAAGATATGAAAGAATTTATCTTATTTGTATAATGATACATTATATTTTTCCATATCATAGTGTAAATGAAAATATCTGTTATGATTGTATTTCGCTGATATTTCATTACATGCCAGGGCAATATACGTTTCACGTTGGGGATTTCGCGAGCTTTAGGTACATTGTAATGTCGAAGGTAGAATATTACTGGATATATATATTGAAAGAAAGTTTTGGATGAGCATTATTTTCTATATTTAAAATACCTTATTGAGCCATGATTGTGGAATAACTGCTACTTGATGTAATTGTGTCAAATCTGGTTGAGGTATTCATAAATTTCATATCAAAGAATTCTTGAAATATAATACTTTATTCATTCAGTAATTATTTCGCTCTTTCTAGTGGTAACATCGGTATAGATATATGAAGTGGAGAATGTTTTTATCCATACTCCTGTATTTAATCTGGAGTGTTGTATGCTTTCTATAACAGAATAGATCAGTAAATCTCACTATGCAATCGAATATACCGACTGAAAAACGTGCCGTTTAAGGGCTTAGTGGATCGAGTATTGTTTCTTTTAATGTATTTTAGAAAATGCTGAAAAGATAATGCCATTGAATGTTCAATGTTATTAGTTCGTAGACATGTGCAAGGCTTAAATACTGAGAGCGTAAGCATGAAACAAAGTGAAAACGTTACTATTCAGGTACTTTAATTATTATTTGTAAACTATAGCAATAGAAAGGGTGTTATAGAAAAATTGACATAGGTGATTAATGTTAACTATACATTGTTATCTATACATTTGTTAATGGATTGTATTAAAAAGAATATACAAAATTTATCTTTGTTAATTGGTACATGAAAATAAATTTGAATTTTCTTGTTTAAATTGCTTTTAAAATGTATGATTACGGTTTACCCGTCATTGTCAATATTTGTATGGTAACCTTGCTGGAACTCATTCCATATTGTGTGCAATTTCAACTTTATTGCATTGTAGCTCTAATGTCAATATGTTGAGGTATATGTTTTTCAGTATTTTGAGAGAAAAGTGGCAAGGTATGGATACATTTAGAAGAGAATCCCATTATAAAGTAACTAGCATACGGGGGATCGTTGAAAAGGATAAATAAATTAATATCTAGAGTTATAAATATAAACAGGGGGACATAAGGCATATATCATACGGAATCGACAGTCTACCTTTACTGGTTAATGAAACTTGCTCGCGTTCAGTTTTCTTCTCAAACTTTGTATAAGTATCCGCATTACACGGTGGATAGGTCGTAAAATAATCAGTCATTTTGTCCAGCAAATGAATACATGAAATCTGTACATTTTAGTCGAAACCGCACAACTTGCAATTTGGTCCATCAAACCTGTTTCGGGGTTTGTCATTACATTTCAAATGAGATCTGCGTGATGAATGCTGGCGAATGAAACTGATAATTGACAGTTAATTTTCATTCAATACTATAGTCTGTGCTAACGACATTGCTGCAGTGTTTGTTGTAAATTTCCATGAAATATTAATATGATATTTACTCCTTGGCAAACAGAACTGCAATAGTACTGTTGGTTAATAAAAATATTGGATGTCTTTAAAGTAAAAAGAAATAAGAAACATGCAAAGCTAAAAATATGTTCTGTTTTGTGTACTTATTACAAATATATTGGTTTAGAGTTTTAACATGTACTTCAGAGACCTTGAGAAAGATTCAATTCTTTGGAAGAGCCATGTCCTTGATCAGGACGATCGCATTACAGATCATGTAAGAAAATAGTCATTAATTTTGGAGATTATATTTGCTAAACACTGGCGATATGCTGTTGACAAACGACTCTTGGAAATATGTGAAAATGAGGATGTAGGTGTGGTCAAGGCTAGACAGAATTGTTTTTTCCAATTTGGAATGTTACACTTTTGGATAAATCACAGGTCCAGAAAATTGTTATTAGCACGGCCATATAAATTCAGATGAAATAATATTTAGTTAACAACAATGACTGAACATGCTTATCCTAATGAACTAACTACATGTATAAGTCTATACTTATTATTTATGTATTCGAAAAAATAGTTTAATGTGTAGCGATATCTTTTTTCGGAAGTGTCCAACTTGGTGTATGACGAGTACATTATAATAATAAGCATAGACCAATATACTTGACTGACATCGTGAATGAAGAAATTCAAAAAGTTGACAGGACATAGTTGGGGACGATCAAATATGGTGGAGTACAGGTATTACATTTACTCCTGTAAAACGCAGTCCCCCTGTTTTGGGATAACATGTATTTAGGAAATAGTTATTGTAAACAAAATGTTTTATTGGCATTATGAGATTTCGGTAAAATAACCTTTGAATGGTTGTATCATCAGGGCTGGTATATTGTGTGCCAGTTGTGTGCAAGTAACGCAGGCTATTGTTACCTGTTCATTTGTATATTTTATGTAAAGAATAGGTTATTGCATTAAGTGTGTTTTATCAGATTCTGTCCGGCTTGTCACCAGTAATTGATGATTTGCATATATTATTTTTAATAGTATTTCGTTTACTTTACTATTCATAACTTTTTTCAAGATAGCACATATTATGGAAGAGTCTTCAAATATTGCTGGGGTTTTTTTCGTGGAGAAATTTTTCTGGATATCGCGAATTGCAAAGGAAAGAGAATGTTATTTTTTTCATAAAAATCGAATGATTCGCTATTTTTCCGGCTTCATTGCTTGGTTTTCATTCGATAAATTTTTCTGGGAAGACAAACGATATCGTCAAGCAGTTCACTAGTTTTTTGCAAAAGTAAATATCCTATGTATGTCTTCGGATCTATTGATAGACCCTAAGTACATACATTTACAGAAGTCTTTTCCCCAATGTATATGTCAGACAGCTATATATGTATATGAAAACAAAATATAATGCTGACAATTTTGCCTGTTTGATTTGAAATAGTCAAGACTGGGGATGGGTCGTTTTTTTGGACAGATGTCGAGCCGTATTGATCAACGCTGGACTACATTTATTAAGTATAATAAAATAAAGCTTCTGAAAATGTGATCATTCAATTCAATCTCTTTCAAAATGGGGATGACAGGTTATGTTGGCATTAAATTGTCACAGTAGTAAATACAAGTTAATTGAACTTGGGCATATACGTTATGTATGATCGTCATGTATAATGGCATCGTAACAGTTAATATGTGGATGACTTGAATGTATACATTTGCCTGTCGATGGTTTGGCGATATTTTTCCGAAGTTTTCTTGATCATAATTTCTTGAAATTCTTTCTATCAACGTAAAAATGATTGATTTTCTATGGCTTCAAAAAAACAAGAATGAAAAATGGATAGAGAATTTGAGAATGACTTCCTTTTGTTCTGTCGACATTTTGTACCACAAATAGAGAAAAGCAAGGAAAATTCTCGATTGAAGCGAAACCGATCAAAATTGAAGAAAATGTGGTCAGATGTCCGTTTCATCTCGCACTATTCAATGCTTAGACGTTTCATTTGAGCTCGACTGAAAAACTGGTGATACATCTTTGATGGGTGAAATTGTAGGTTGTTGGAAATGTCAAGTAAAATGTACGGATTTCTTACATTTATTTGCTGGACAGAGTAACGGATGTATTTTATGGTCAGTCCAACGTGTGATGAGAGGAAACCTATCCGAGTCTTTTATTGATTGATAAAGGTAGATTGTTGATTCCATATTAGATCTCTTATTTCCTCTGTTTATATTTATTACTGTAGATATTAGTTTATTTTTCCTTTTGAATGACCCCCGTGAAATAGTTATTTTTGATAGGTAACATGAAAATAGTAAAAATCAAGAATTCGTAATTAACTTGATATGCATGTATTATAATTCATAGAAGATATACAAGTTAGTGGGGTTATGTTTTATTTTTTAATATGCGAATGAGGTGGGGTTTTTTCAGTTTAATTTGCAAGGGCTTGCATATCGTTCCAACTTTAATAGATTGAAATGTTCATCCATAAACAATCTGCCGAACATTACACTTGTACACACTATGTCAGCTAAGGCAAGTATCCAAGTCACTGTCTCTGATTGAATGGGAGATGCATGGAGTTAGTTTATGCTATGTATCAATACCCGGTGTATGGTCGTCCTCCATTTACAGGTACATGAAATTGTATGAACAGTAATCTGTAATTAAGGTCTGTTATAAATTGATCAGTCTTTCTGCAACTTACTGATTGAATCTCATTGTATGTAGATATGTGTCATATAGTGACTATATTTTTGTACTGATACATGTTCCATCCTGGGGGTTAATGATGGTTCTTATACACATTTGTCCTCGGCTCATGGAACCTATTCAGCATTGGATATCTCACTTTGCGACCTTCCTATTCTTGAAGAATTTTCTTGGTCTATTCATGATGACCTTTGTGGAAGTGATCACTTTCCCACTGTCCTAAAAGCTGTTCATTCAGCTGATGACCCACATTTCACGAGGTTTAATTTCAAGAAAGCAAACTGGCCCGAGTTTGAAAAGATCTTCAAAAGATGGGATTAAAAAGTCGTTTACCCGTTTTTATTTCCAACTTTTTGAATGATAGACAATTCCAAATTCGTGTGGGTACAACTATGTCTCATCGTTTTGATCAAGACCAGGGTGTTCCACAGGGCAGTATTTTGTCTACTACTCTGTTTAGTATCAAGATCAACAGCTTGGCTGCAGTTCTGAATAATTCAATTGATGGCTCACTTTTTGTGGACGATTTCAATATATCGTGTAGTGGGAAAAGCATACACAATATTGAGAGAACATTACAACTTTGTCTACACAGAATTCAGAAATGGTGTCTAGAAAATGGTTTCAAATTCTCCAGAGCTAAGACAAATTGCATACACTTTTGCAGAAAATATTTCCAGCACGAAGATCTAGTACTTACCTTAGATGGAACTGAAATCAAAGTGGTAAAAGATGTCAAATTTCTAGGCATATTGTTTGATCAACGACTAACATTCAAATCACATATAAATTGCTTAAAAGCCAAATGCACGAAAGCTCTAGATTTGTTGAAAGTCGTTGCCAGCTATAAGTGGGTGGAGACCAGCAAACTCTCCTTCATTTATATCGATCGCTTGTTCGTTCCATACTCGATTATGGTTCTATTGTTTACAATGGTGCAAGCAAGTCAAACTTGCCAAAGCTAGATCCTATTCTCCATCAAGGACTAAGGCTTTGCCTCGGTGCGCTAGATCTCTATCTCTATAAAAATGAAGCGGGCATTCTCTCTCGTCGACTGTATGACAAAAGAGATGATTACAATTTCGACATCGTAAACTATCCCTTTCTGGATAGTAATATTCCAATGGGACCTGCATATGGCGTATACATATCTCGCTTAGTAGCATTTGTTAGACCCTGTGTTAAATGTGACGATTTTAATCAACGTCACAAAACACTGGTGCAGAAACTTAAAAAAGAGGGCTATTCCACCAAGCGCCTACACTCAAAGTTTCTCAAATTTGGCGATACATATCGCATGCTGATAGCAAAATACGAACGTAGCGTGCAAGATCTATGGCGCTACGTTTCGTAACTTGTGTCTAATTCCGCTTAACCCGGGGCTAGGGGCTGTATGAACCCATGTACTTCAAGATCCTCATGGTACTCATATGAACAGTCACAATCAAAGCGTGACTGAGATACATCATTCTTTAGATGACGACTTTACAACGAATATTATGGATTAAGAATACTGATCAGCGATACGGATTTGATATTTTTGGAACATCATGATGTCTTGCCGGCATCATTGAAAACTGTTGACCGCTTCTCTCTTGCAGGAAACAAGCCTATGTTTTTGTCTACTATGATTGTCTTTTTTTAATTTGGTGCTAATACTGTTATATGGAAAATGGAATAGGTCTTTGGATTATGGACGCGGATATTCTCTAATGGACGACGGCTGGATTATGAATGACGGACTAGACGCTTGTAATCTGTCATATTGTATCCTGATGTCGAAAAAGGGCGATATATTCCGCATTTGAATTCTATTTCCTGGGTATATTCGTCCCAGCTATAACAACTATAATATTATATGATCACCTCCGTCACACAATATATATATACTAGTATAGTCTCATGAGTGTGTTTTCAGTTTTATTGTATTTTTATTGTCGTTTCATGTTGCCATTAGCCAGTGTGCCACATTGTGCAATAAACTAGAACTCTGAACTCTGGCAAACGGAGTTATCTCCTTTCGCTACATCGTGTGTGGCTGTAGAGGGCGCTGTCATTCGATCCATTTGTAAACATGGCCGACGAATTGAGACAGGTATGAAGCAGAGAAAAACTCTACTAAATCACCAGATTAAGAGTTTTGCTGGTGCTTGGGAGACATATTCTACTATAGGTAAGCGATTTATCGATAAATAAATCAACTTTGCACGGATTTATCACCGCTCAGTAAGCCTAAATTGATAAAACGAAGTTCGTGTTGGAAACTGGGGTCACACTGACCCTACAGCGATTTAGTAATTTCATGATTTCAGAGAAAATTTGCAATCGTGTTGAAGGTATAGGACTGGATATACTTCATACATCAAACTCGAAGTTACATTCAATCGAATTATGTCAGCAAAATAAATATAATTGATGTTTTTTCCCTGAATCGATATAGACATTAGACAATATATTAATAGCCATATTTATTTTACAGGCTTTATGTTCAAAGATATTTCAAGTCTTCAATGAAGATAGAATAATGTTTACTTGGAAAACAAGTATTCCCTTATATGTGTTGTAATTTTTCCTGTATATGGCGAGATTCTGCTGGTGGACGTTTCGTCCCCGAGGCCCGCCCCCTGTACAGACCATTTGGTCTTTGATATATGTTGGCATTTGTGGGAAGTTGATGCTGGGTCGACATCGGGCCTTACAGACTAGTCTTTTGTGTTATATGCCGTCATTTACATCTGACGACGATACAGCTCACCAATCTCCAATGTACGAGTTGTCACAGAGAAACAGCTCACCAATTACCAGTATACGAGTTGTCAGAGCATTTCCATCATAGCTCTCTAGATTTGTATCTAATACCGCTTATGCCGGTGCTAGGGGCCGTGTGGTCATATCATCCAAGTTGCCACATGAACAGGTACAATAAAAGCGTACCTGAGATACAACACATATCACGAATCGTTAGATTCTTGGTATGTGCTGTAGAATAAGTTAACCAGAAGACTATTCTGTGAAGTCATGTGACGCAGTCAGTATGTCGGCATCTCTTCCCACTTCCCTTATATGTGTTGTAATTCAATCAAGGTTGGTAAATGTACACTGTGTGGTGACTTGTATCCTCTATGCCATGAGCGAATATATGCACATGTCTAATGAATCTTGTTCTCACATGCCTGATCTATGCATACGTCTAACAACTTGCTCTCACAGTTCTAATATCTTTAAATGGACTGAATTCTATCCAGCGGTTGACATGAAAGCCAGAACCATTTGAAAAGCCCCCATAAAAACTCCAACGAGGAAACTATATACTAGGGCCATGGCGTCGAGGAAATGAGATGCCATGTTAAATAGGGTTTATTTAATTCAAAGTCGATTATAGGTAAATATGCGATATTGCTGTCTCAGGCAACCCAGCTTCACAGCGAGCTGTTCCCACCCGTAACTGACTTTCATAAGATTAACTTTAGGAAATACAGATAAATTGCCATGAATAAAAATAAAAAATAAAATAAAAATGTAACCTCCAGTAATTATCGGAGGACAGTTAGTTCACAAAATACACTACTAAAGTGTAAGAACTTTTCGACATACAGAATCAATTTATTAAATAAAATTGGCACCAGACCACGTAGCATTGAATTTTTACTCCAGTGACTAAAAGTTGATGGAACAGCTGATTGGTTATTGTCTGTTGTTGTTCAGCGAGAGTACTCTGTGGGTTTTCCCATTTTGGATAGTATCCCTAACCAGTCCATGCAGTAACAATAATTTGCTACAGAATGTATGCTGCCCTGATTGAGTTTTGTCTAATATAAATAATTGTGTTTGTATTTCAATGATCTGTAGGAACAAGCAAGTACTGGACCCCACTCATTGTGTGAAGTGGTAACAGGATAATGGATTAGATTGACTTGTGGACCTCATGTGAATACCAGTTATTCTCTCCTACAAGGAAAGGAAGTTACACCTGGAGGTGAGGAAATATTACAATCACTGCATGTCTGAGAAAAAACCCCTTGTGATATCCTGTTCATTTCTAAGAGGTGGAATGTCCCACAAGTTGTGGGAAAAGGGGTGCCAAACCAGTTATTTGTAGCTTATTTTGAAAAAAAACAACAACAAAAACATCTAAAGTGACGTTCTCTGGAATTTTGTTTTTGTTATTTACCGGACTCGTTTCAGGGCCAGCCCCTTAACTTAATGTACATGTTGGCTTTAGAGTTTCAAAGTTGTTTCAAATATGTTCCCAGTAACAGATCCATATTGCCATCTAGTGAAACGTTTTATTATACCTTTTTTATTGTCCCCCGCTACTTAGTAGGGGGGGGGAAACACCGGTGTCCGTAATTCCGTAATTCCGTAAGATTTTCTTGTCCGGACAATAAATCATGAATGATTCAACCGATCAACTTCAAACTTGGGGTGTGTCTTGACATTGGCGAGAGGACGGTTGGGATTGTTTTTCAGCAATGTGCGTAATCCAATATGGCCGCCGTCAGCCATTTTGGATTATAAGCAGTTCGATCTTAGATTTTCTTGTCCGGACAATAACTCGTGAACGATTTAACCGATCAACTTCAAACTTGGGGTGTGCCTTGACATTGGTGAAAGGGCGGTTGGGATTGTTTTTCAGCAACGTGCGTAATCAAATATGGCCGCCGTCAGCCATTTTGGATTATAAGCAGTTGGATCTTAGATTTTGTTGTTGGGACAATAACTCGTGAACAATTTAACCGATCAACTTCAAACTTGGGATATGCATTGACATTGGTGAGAGGACGGTTGGGATTGTTTTTCAGCAATGTGCGTAATCTAATATGGCCGCCGTTGGCCATATTGGATTATAAGCAATTGGATCTTAGATTTTCTTGTCCGGACAATAACCCGTGAACGATTTAACCGATCAACTTCAAACTTTGGGTGTGCCTTGACATTGGTGAGAGGACGGTTGGGATTGTTTTTCAGCAATGTGCGTAATCTAATATGGCCGCCGTCAGCCATATTGGATTATAAGCAGTTGGATCTTGTTCGGACAATAACTCGAGAACGATTCAACCGATCTACTTCATATGTGGGGAGTGCCTTGACATTGTTGAGAGGAGGATTGGAATTGTTTTTCAAGGACCGTGTGCTTGATCCAATATGGCCACCATCAACCATACTGGATTTCATTGGATTTTAAGCAGTTTGATCTTGTCCGGACAATAACTGGAGTACGATTCAACTGATCTACTTCAAACTTGGGGAGTGCCGTGACATCGGTGAGAGGACGGTTGGGATTTTTTTCTCAGCAATGTGCATAATCCAATATGGCCGCCGTCAGCCATATTGGATTATAAGTAGTTGGATCTTAGATTTTCTTGTCCGGACAATAACTCGAGAATGATTCAACCGATCTACTTCATACCTGGGGAGTGCCTTGACATTGTTGAGAGGAGGATTAGGATTGTTTTTCAAGGACATGCTTCATCCAATATGGCCACCATCGGCCATACTGGATTTCATTGGATTTTAAGCAGTTTGATCTTATCCGGACAATAGCTGGAGTACGATTCAAATGATCTACTTCAAACTTGGGGAGTCCCTTGACCTTAGTGAGAGGACAGTCATGTATTATGTTTTATGGATGTGCATAATCCAATATGGGTGCCATCCGCTGTATTAGATTATGTTAAGCTCATCAGCGATATCTTCATTTTCAAATCATACTCTTATCAATGATATGAGATATCATCGACAAAAAAAAATCGACCATAGAGGTCCATGGCCCCCGCAGCAGCAGCGCCAGTTATGGTGGATGTAATCCACCATAACTGGTGCTGCTAGCGGGGGACCCGAATTGAAATTACGTTTCCAGCAATAAACAGGAGAAAAGGACAACCCACCCAAACAAGTAGTTCATCCTTAAAGGATCACGTGACTCCAATGGAATAAATACATCCTGACCCCCTGGGATTGTTTCAGTAACACCCGTCCATATGTGGTACGACTTGGTGCCAACTTGAAATTTCATATACTTGCCACCTTATGCAGTGGGACATCAAACCGTCTGTGTATTATTGATTTTATGTTAGTTCCTCTGCATTCTTGGAATATAAGCTTATATAACTGAAGAGAAAGTTAACGCAATAAAATGTATGTCTCTTTTTTAATTGGTTATCCATGTTATTTGTTATGAAAATGTTGGACATTTCAAGTTGATAGTGTTGCATACTACAGGTTGAATAGTATACAGACTAGGGCTCGAAAAATCTGCTCGTTGCTCAGCTTCAACCTGCAGGCCATCCCCTATAAAAGGTGATCACAAGGGCCCATCACCCTAAAAAGTTCAGAGGTAAGTGAACACTGTCGGGTGTTATCCGGAGTCCTCTAAGGTAGGTGTTGATGAACATCACAAAACTACACCAGCAAACCCGTGTGCAACGCTCTACAATGGGTAGTTAAAACGATCTGGTCCGTTTTCATCTTGGTGAGATTTATTCCATGTTATCCACCTATAAATATATAAAGCTATAATTTAAAACCCCTACTATTGTATGTGCTTTATCAAGAAAGTGTCATCCTAACGATTTACATCGTACAAGTGTTTTCGTTGAGTTTTCACCCGTATAGTTCAGAACGCAACTCCTCGTATCTTGTTTTGAAAAACGACGAACTGTTTTCTGTTGTGTTTTTTTTTGTTTTTTTTGTTTTTTTTATCAAAAAACACTTCTTGAACCACAATGAAATGAACACAAATGGAACATTGTTATATTATAACGATATATTATTCGGAATGTTGGAAAATGCTTTGGTAATTTCCCCCAAAAGTGAAAGAAACACAAATTTGCACATTTTTACATCCTATGAACATGCACGTTATGCATAATTTTGGATGCATAAACAGCTATATCCAAATAAATATTGGTTTTCTAAAATATATTTACCTCTACAAAATTTCTGTAATATATCAGTTTCATTGTACTGTAAATTGATATAATTTGTAATTTTTACCCATATTAAAATGAATGGGAGGATGGCTCGACAGACGTAATAGGTATAAAAAGATTATGTTTTCATTCACTTGCATTACTAATGGAAAATTTATTTACTCTCACCAGAAAGATAAAGATTGACTTGGAAAGTCTATATAATTATATATGTTAATAAATGAAGAGAAATGACGTCAGAGAACTTTTGAATGTTAGCGAAATTAAGCTCTTTTGATGGAGACACGGTTGACTGCACATCTATACCGTTGTCTCTGATTGGGCGGAAGCTAATAGGCTGAGCGGCGATCGCTGGCAGACACATCGCGCATGCCAGTAAATTCTGATTGGATTTTTTCGGTATATATATGACATGGAGGCGAATAAAAACAGTAATATTAACACTGTCTTTGACATGGACGAATTTAGAAAATTGCTAAATTTTCACATCATGACATAAAGTAATATACAAACGTGAGAATTCTATAACACTTGTGTCTATAACAACTTTCTAACCGTGCAATTATTGAATGTTTTTGCATGGTTGTGTGAAATATACATCCGGGATGCGGGAGAGGAAGGGGCCGTCTGCTTCATACAATCGAATAAACACACAAATAAATTACAAGATGGAATTTCTTTCTCAAGTTTAACTGCTGTTTTCATTGTGAAATTGATTAACAAATCGACGCAAATATACCTATATCCAAGTATTTCCACAGAGCCTGACTCAGCTGACAGAATAACTCTCCGTTGAAGAGACCGCATAAACTCGTCCACTGACATTGGCACGATGTCAACCGAGAAGAGTGCATCGTGCTAATATCAGTGGAGGGTTTTTTTTTCAAGAAAGGAGAGAAAGGTTGTCAAAGTTGAAAATATGTTTTCAACCTTTCATTATAATCTTTGTTCATAATCAATTTGAGTAGTGCAATAAAATAGAAATAATGTTTTCACAGCATAAAATAACCATTGAGCAAGCCCATGAAAACAGTATTTCTTAAACATAAGCACGCGCGTAACGCCACTGATATTTCCAACACGTAAAACAGTGATGAATTTTTTTTACGGCAGACATAACAGAATGATTATGACAATGGCACATACAAAGACGTAACATACTCTACTTGATAGAAAATAAACAGATGTCTTGTGATAAGAGAGTCAGTGCAATTTTCAAACTTGGGAACGGATAAACATGGCAGCGATGGAAACCCCTCCTGATTCTCTGGGGCTCATTCAGGTCAGAGACAGGAAAATCAGCTTTCGGCATATTTGTTTGAAACAATATTTTACTTAGGTAAATATTTTTTGTTCACATATAAATCGGTAGCTCCTGTTGTAGCTACACCAGTGCGACTCCAGTAGGACATGGGAGAGGAAACCCTTATTTTTTCCACATTCGTCTCTTCCTTCGTGTTTCTAAAAATATCAAGTATACCCCCATCGTCTTTTCTCAATCGTTTAAACGGAGAAAAAATGCTTTAGCATTGGCTATACCGCAAAAATCGGGAAAAAGTATCACCGTGGCTTTCAAAATACTGAAAATCGAAACAACTCAGCCATATTCAATCTATTCAATATTCAAATTTACAAAATAATGAAATGAATGGATAAACATAATTAAGATAAGATAAAAGAAAGGTTCAGTATCTCAAAAAGAAGTTAACATAAAATGGGCTGTTGGTCCTCAGTCAACGAGTTAATTTCACTTTTCGCAAGTATCGTGAATGTATATGGGCTTCTCACAGATATACCTAACTCGGTTATCGATTTTCGGTAACATTGAGCAGATTGCATGCCACGATCGAAGCCGGAGCGACTACAGCTAACCTGCTGACTAGTCACTGATGGGGGTCTTTCCCAGCGGAGCACGTCATTCGTTTGATGTAACAGAGAATCGTTTGATATAACGGAGAAGGCGATAGCCTGAGGTGTATTACTTACCGATGTGTTATCTATTATGATTTCAATATAATTTACCAATGTTAAAGCAGGGGTTACTGTCCAGCAAGGGGTCACTGTCAGCAGCCGCCTAGCAACAGACGTGAAATCTACATGCATTAATACGAAATATCGACTACCGTGCTCCGAGAAATCGCAAAAGACCTTGTTTTCTTACCTTTTCCTTTGTAAACACCGATGAATATAGAGTAAATTTTCCAATCTCCAAGCTCTATGAAATTGGTAAAAAAAACTGTTCGTAAATGATTCCCTTACAGCTCACTTTTATCTCACTGTCACTGGTAAGTAGAGGGAAAAATACTGATCAACATATCGATCAACATACCACGAGAAACCGCAAAAGCACCCGGTTTTCGTGAATTTTTGTACACCGTCGTCTAAAGCTGGCGAAGACCTATGGAATGTATACACTCTCCTCTCCTCCTTCCTCGCCTCCCAACTTCCGTTATTTACATTGCGAGAAGGCTCTTCTTTCTAATTCCGTAAACTCAGTGGAAACCTAATGGAAAATATAACGTTATACACAGCCAGAAAAAGAGTGATGGCCCATTACCTTTTTATGGTGATGATGCCTGTTCATCACCCTTTAAAGGTGATGAAAAAGGGTGATGGCCAATGTCGCCACCCTTTTATGTTGATGACCCAGCCATTATCTTTTCAGGGCGATGACCTAAACATTTGCCCTCATTGTTGATCACCCTTTTAGGGTGACATCCACCACCCTTTTAAGGTGATAGCCATTACCCTTTTACGGTGATGGTGGACAAGGATGATGGCTCTAAATCAACACCTTTTTGGGTGATGCTGTCATCACCGTTTTAGGGTGATAAGTGCCGCCATTTTTCTGGCTGTATAGTTTCCAATTCAGTTTCCAATACGGTTCCGGAAATAAAGCCTGTGTACCTGCGTTTTCACGCACTGTTGCATGCAGCTTCTTAAAAAAAAGAACGATTCCTCTGAAATATGACCAGGATAACTATGAGGTCACGCGGATGTCGCGTTCCAAAATTGAGATAAGTATGTCAAAGTTACAGGTCACTTTTTCCCAAAAATCAGAAAGTATTGATAATTGCAAGTTGATATAGTACTCTAGGGGATATGCTAGGTACAGAATTTGTTATAGGTCAAACAGGTTAAAGATCAACGTGACATTGCCTGAAGTTTGGTCACAATCTGCATCCTTGGACTGAGGTGATAGCACAGACGTTTTCAACAATTTCGTGTGTTTCTAGAAGCTGCACCACCAAGCTTCTTTCAACCCTATTGACGAGGGCCCTTCAGGAGGTAAAAGCATTTTGGGAAAGGTATTGCGCCACTATTTCTAAGAACTCTGGCGTTGAATGTATGTGGATATTGAAAAACTCAAAATGTCTTACGGAAGAACTTGATGCTAAAGGTCACATACCGTACAGACAAGTATCCACATGAGATTTCTCGACTCTCTATACTACAATCCCTCATCAGGACCTTATTGACCGGCTAAGTTCATTAATAGTATCTGTGTTAAAGAAAACTGATCGTAGATATATTAATGTCGGAAGCCATAAAGCATTCTTTAGCTCTACTACATACAAGAGATATCATTCATGGGATGTTTCATTGTTTATAGAGTTGCTTACATTTCTCATTAAAAATATCTATGTGAAATTTGGCAACACAATATATCAGCAGCAAATAGGTATTCCAATGGGTACTAATTGCGCACCCATGTTGGCTGACCTGTATCTGTTCTCTTATGAATATGACTATATGCAGGCGCTTTCAAAAACCGATCCATTCACACCCGTTCCTTCTCATTCACCAAATGTTATATAGACGATCTTCTCGCTGTGGATAATCGCGATATAAATGACGCAGTGAAGGATATATATCCACCTTCACTGGATTTGAAGGAAACTACAATTAGCCCTACAGGCACATCATATTTAGATCTATATCTCTATAAAAATGAAGCGGGCATTCTCTCTCGTCGACTTTATGGCAAAAGAGATGATTACAATTTTGACATCGTAAACTATCCCTTTCTGGACAGTAATATTCCAGTGGGACCTGCATATGGCGTATACATATCTCGCTTAGTAGCATTTGCTAGATCCTGTGTTAAATGTGACGATTTTAATCAACGTCACAAAACATTGTTGGAGAAACTTATAAAACAGGGCTATTCCACCAAGCGCCTACACTCAAAGTTTCTCAAATTTGGCGATACATATCGCATGCTGATAGCAAAATACGAACGTAGCGTGCAAGATCTATGACGCTACGTTTCGTAACTTTGTGTCTAATTCCGCTTAACCCGGGACTAGGGGCCGTATGACCCCATTTACTTCAAGATCCTCATGGTGTTCATATGAACAGGCACCATCAAAGCGTGACTGAGATACATCATTCTCTAGATGACGAACTTACAACGATTATTATGGTTTAAGAATACTGATCAGCGATACGGATTTTATATTTTTGGAACATCATGATGTCTTGTCGGCATCATTGAAAACTGTTGACCGCTTCTCTGTTGCAGGAAACTAGCCTATGTTTATGTATACTATGATTGTCCTTTTGAATTTGGTCCTAATACTGTTATATGGAATATGAAATAGGTCTTTGGATTATAGACGCGGATATTCTTTAATGGACGACGGCTGAATTATGAATGACGGACTAGACGCTTGTAATTGAGGGAGGAGCGTTTGCGCTATCACTTCCGTTCAAGGATGCGGACATTTTCGATCAGGACTACCCCACGCTTATGGCTTACAATAAACCTATGAAGCTCAATGGTGAACGTCACTGACAACCAGCAACTCTAGAAATCTGAAGGACCCATAGGTTTCGTTTTAATGACGTAGTCCATTACGTTAATTAGACCCTCGTTTTTCTTACAGTCAACAGTATAAACGAAGTGATAATATCGACCACCTTGCTCTGAGTAATCGTAAGGCTACCTACTTTTCCCTGTTGTAGACGCGGGTGAATATGAAGTGACCTATACGGATTTCCACTGACAGTAATCATTACTAGTACATGTTAATGTTCTTGCTATTAGTTGATAAGGGATTCCATTGATAGTAATTCTTACTATCACATGTTAATGTTATTGCTATTAGTTGATAAGGGATTCCATTGGCAGTAATCCTTACTAGTGCATGTTAATATTCTTACTATTAGTTAACCAGTGATTCCATTGACAGTAATCCTTACTAGTGCATGTTAATGTTCTTGCTATTAGTTGATATTAGATTCCATTGGCAGTAATCCTTAGGAAACAAGCCTATGTTTATGTATACTATGATTGTCTTTTTGAATTTGGTGCTAAAACTGTTATATGGAATATGGAATAGGTCTTTGGAATATGGACGCGGATATGTTCTAATGGACGACGGCTGGATTATGAATGACGGACTAGACGCTTGTAATTACTAGTGCATGTTAATGTTCTTGTTATTAATTGATAAGAGATTCCATTGACAGTAATCCGTACTAGTACATGTTAATATTCTTACTATTAGTCAACCAGTGATTCCATTGATAGTACTTCTTACTAGTGCATGTTAATGTTCTTGCTATTAGTTGATAAGAGATTCCATTGATAGTACTTCTTACTAGTGCATGTTAATGTTCTTGCTATTAGTTGATAAGAGATTCCATTGATAGTACTTGTTCTTGTCTATTATGTTGTTCTTGCTATTAGTTGATAAGAGATTCCATTGATAGTACTTCTTACTAGTGCATGTTAATGTTCTTGCTATTAGTTGATAAGAGATTCCATTGATAGTACTTCTTACTAGTGCATGTTAATGTTCTTGCTATTAGTTGATAAGAGATTCCATTGATAGTACTTCTTACTAGTGCATGTTAACTTGTATCTTGCATAATTTAAGTTGATTCATTGACAGAATTCCATTGGCAGTAATCCTTACTAGTGCATGCTAATGTTCTTGCTATTAGTTGATAAGTGATTCCATTGTCAATAATTTTTACTAGCGCAAGTTAATGTTCTTGCTATTAATTGATAAGGGATTCCATTGACAGTAATCCTTACTAGTGCATGCTAATGTTCTCGCTATTAGTTGATAGGGGATTCCATTGACAGTACTTCTGACTAGAGCATGTTAATATTCTTACCATTAGTTAACCGGTGATTCCATTGATAGTAATTCTTACTAGTGCATGCTAATGTTCTTGTTATTAATTGATCAGAGATTCCATTGACAATAATCCTTACTAGTGCATGCTAATGTTCTTGCTATTAATTGATAAGAGATTCCATTGACAGTAATTCTTACTAGTGCATGCTAATGTTCTTGCTATTAATTGATAAGAGATTCCATTGACAGTAATCCTTACTAGTGCATGCTAATGTTCTTGCTATTAATTGATAAGAGATTCCATTGGCAGTAATCCTTACTAGTGCATGTTAATGTTCTTGCTATTAGTTGATAAGTGATTCCATTGTCAATAATTTTTACTAGCGCAAGTTAATGTTCTTGCTATTAATTGATAAGGGATTCCATTGACAGTAATCCTTACTAGTGCATGCTAATGTTCTCGCTATTAGTTGATAGGGGATTCCATTGACAGTACTTCTGACTAGAGCATGTTAATATTCTTACCATTAGTTAACCGGTGATTCCATTGATAGTAATTCTTACTAGTGCATGCTAATGTTCTTGTTATTAATTGATCAGAGATTCCATTGACAATAATCCTTACTAGTGCATGCTAATGTTCTTGCTATTAATTGATAAGAGATTCCATTGACAGTAATTCTTACTAGTGCATGCTAATGTTCTTGCTATTAATTGATAAGAGATTCCATTGACAGTAATCCGTACTAGTACATGTTAATATTCTTACTATTAGTCAACCAGTGATTCCATTGATAGTACTTCTTACTCGTGCATGTTAATGTTCTTGCTATTAGTTGATAAGGGATTCCATTGACAGTAATCCTTACTAGTGCATGCTAATGTTCTTGCTATTAATTGATAAGAGATTCCATTGGCAGTAATCCTTACTAGTGCATGCTAATGTTCTTGCTATTAGTTGATAAGTGATTCCATTGACAATAATTTTTACTAGTGCAAGTTAATGTTCTTGCTATTAATTGATAAGGGATTCGATTGACAGTAATTCTTTCTAGTGCATGCTAATGTTCTTGCTATTAATTGATAAGAGATTCCATTGACAGTAATCCTTACTAGTGCATGCTAATGTTCTTGCTATTAGTTGATAAGGGATTCCATTGACAGTAATTCTTACTAGTGCATGTTAATGTTCTTGCTATTAATTGATAAGGGATTCCATTGACAGTAATTCTTACTAGTGCCTGTTAATGTTCTTGCTATTAATTGATAAGAGATTCCATTGACGGTAGTCCTTACTAGTGCATGCTAATGTTCTTGCTATTAGTTGATAACGGATTCCATTGACAGTAATCCTTACTAGTGCATGTTAATGTTTTTGCTATTAGTTGATAAGAGATTCCATTGACAGTAATTCTTACTAGTGCATGCTAATGTTCTTGCTATTAATTGATAAGGGATTCCATTGACAGTAATTCTTACTAGTGCATGTTATTGTTCTTGCTATTAGTCGAGAAGGGATTCCATTGACAGTACTTCTTACTAGTGCATGTTAATGTTCTTGCTATTAATTGATAAGGGATTCCATTGACAGTAATTCTTACTAGTGCATGCTAACGTTAAGGCTCTATTAGTTGATAAGTGATTCCATTGATAGTAATTCTTACTAGTGCATGCTAACGTCCATGCTATTAGTTGATAAGGGATTCCATTGGCAGTAATTCTTACTAGTGCATGTTAATATTCTTGCTATTAATTCATAAGGGATTCCATTGACATTACTTCTTGCTAGTGCATGTTAATATTCTTACTATTAGTTAACCAATGATTCCATTGATAGTAATTCTTAATAGTGCATGTTAATATTCTTACTATTAGTTAACCAGTGATTCCATTGACAGTAATCCTTACTAGTGCATGTCAATGTTCTTGCTATTATTTGATAAGAGTTTCCATTGACAGTAATCCTTACCAGTGCATGCTAATGTTCTTGCTATTAGTTGATAAGAGATTCCATTGACAGTAATCCTTACTAGTGCATGTTAATGTTATTGCTATTAATTGATAGGAGATTCCATTGACAGTAATTCTTACTAGTGCATGTTAATGTTCTTGCTATTAATTGATAAGAGATTCCATTGACAGAAATTCTTACTAGTGCATGCTAATGTTCTTGCTATTAATTGATAAGGGATTCCATGACAGTAATTCTTACTAGTGCATGTTAATGTTCTTGCTATTAATTGATAAGGGATTCCATTGACAGTAATTCTTACTAGTGCATGCTAATGTTCTTGCTATTAAACGATAAGGGTTTCCATTGACAGTAATCCTTACTAGTGCATGTTAATTTTCTTACTATTAATTGATAAGGGATTCCATTGGACAGTAATTCTTACTAGTGCATGTTAATGTTCTTGCTATTAGTTGATAAGAGATTCCATTGACAGTAATTCTTACTAGTGCATGTTAATGTTCTTGCTATTGCTATTAGTTGATAAGAGATTCCATTGACAGTAATTCTTACTAGTGCATGCTAATGTTCTTGCTATTAATTGATATGGGTTTCCATTGACAGTAATCCTTACTAGTGCATGCTAATGTTCTTGCTATTAATTGATAAGGGATTCCATTGATAGTAATTCTTACTATCACATGTTAATGTTATTGCTATTAGTTGATAAGGGATTCCATTGACAGTAATCCTTACTAGTGCATGTTAATATTCTTACTATTAGTTAACCAGTGATTCCATTGACAGTAATCCTTACTAGTGCATGTTAATGTTCTTGCTATTAGTTGATATTAGATTCCATTGACAGTAATCCTTAGGAAACAAGCCTATGTTTATGTATACTATGATTGTCTTTTTGAATTTGGTGCTAAAACTGTTATATGGAATAGGTCCTTGGAATATGGACGCGGATATTCTCTAATGGACGACGGCTGGATTATGAATGACGGACTAGACGCTTGTAATTACTAGTGCATGTTAATGTTCTTGCTATTAGTTGATAAGAGATTCCATTGACAGTAATCCTTACTAGTGCATGCTAACGTTCTTGCTATTAATTGATCAGAGATTCCATTGGCAGTAATCCTTACTAGTGCATGCTAATGTTCTTGCTATTAGTTGATAAGTGATTCCATTGTCAATAATTTTTACTAGCGCAAGTTAATGTTCTTGCTATTAATTGATAAGGGATTCCATTGACAGTAATCCTTACTAGTGCATGTTAATGTTCTTGCTATTAGTTGATAAGAGATTCCATTGACAGTAATCCTTACTAGTGCATGCTAATGTTCTTGCTATGAGTTAACCAGTGATCCCATTGACAGTAATCCTTACTAGAGCATGTTAATGTTCTTGCTATTAGTTGATATTAGATTCCATTGACAGTAATCCTTAGGAAACAAGCCTATGTTTATGTATACTATGATTGTCTTTTTGAATTTGGTGCTAAAACCGTTATATGGAATATGGAATAGGTCTTTGGATTATGGACGCGGATATGCTCTAATGGACGACGGCTGGAATATGAATGACGGACTAGACGATTGTAATTACTAGTGCATGTTAATGTTCTTGTTATTAATTGATAAGAGATTCCATTGACAGTAATCCGTACTAGTACATGTTAATATTCTTACTATTAGTCAACCAGTGATTCCATTGACAGTACTTCTTACTAGTGCATGTTAATGTTCTTGCTATTAGTTGATAAGAGATTACAGTGACAGTAATCCTTACTAGTGCATGTTAATGTTCTTGCTATTAATTGATCAGAGATTCCATTGGCAGTAATCCTTACTAGTGCATGCTAATGTTCTTGCTATTAGTTGATAAGTGATTCCATTGCCAATAATTTTTACTAGCGCAAGTTAATGTTCTTGCTATTAATTGATAAGGGATTCCATTGACAGTAATCCTTACTAGTGCATGCTAATGTTCTCGCTATTAGTTGATAGGGGATTCCATTGACAGTACTTCTGACTAGAGCATGTTAATATTCTTACCATTAGTTAACGGTGATTCCATTGATAGTAATTCTTACTAGTGCATGCTAATATTCTTACCATTAGTTGATAAGAGTTTCCATTGACAGTAATCCTTACTAGTGCATGTTAATGTTCTTACTATTAGTTGATAAGAGATTCCATTGGACAGTAATTCTTACTAGTGCATGCTAATGTTCTTGCCATTAATTGATAAGATATTCCATTGGACAGTAATTCTTACTAGTGCATGTTAATGTTCTTGCTATTAGTTGATAAGAGATTCCATTGACAGTAATTCTTACTAGTGCATGTTAATGTTCTTGCTATTAGTTGATAAGAGATTCCATTGACAGTAATCCTTACTAGTGCATGTTAATGTTCTTGCTATTAATTGATAAGGGATTCCATTGACAGTAATCCTTACTAGTGCATGTTAATGTTCTTGCAATTAGTTGATAAGAGATTCCATTGACAGTAATCCTTACTAGTGCATGTTAATGTTCTTGCTATTAGTTGATAAGAGATTCCATTGACAGTAATCCTTACATGTGCATGCTAATGTTCTTGCCATTAATTGATAAGAGATTCCATTGACAGTAATTCTTACTAGTGCATGCTAATGTTCTTACTATTAGTTGATAAGAGATTCCATTGACAGTAATTCTTACTAGTGCATGCTAATGTTCTTACTATTAATTGATAAGAGATTCCATTGACAGTAATCCTTACTAGTGCATGCTAATGTTCTTGCTATTAATTGATAAGGGATTCCATTGACAGTAATCCTTACTAGTGCATGTTAATGTTCTTGCTATTAGTTAACCAGTGATTCCATTGACAGTAATCCTTACTAGTGCATGTTAATATTCTTACTATTAGTTAACCAGTGATTCCATTGACAGTAATCCTTACTAGAGCATGTTAATGTTCTTGCTATTAGTTGATATTAGATTCCATTGACAGTAATCCTTAGGAAACAAGCCTATGTTTATGTATACTATGATTGTCTTTTTGAATTTGGTGCTAAAACTGTTATATGGAATATGGAATAGGTCTTTGGATTATGGACGCGGATATGCTCTAATGGACGACGGCTGGATTATGAATGACGGACTAGACGCTTGTAATTACTAGTGCATGTTAATGTTCTTGCTATTAGTTGATAAGAGATTCCATTGACAGTAATTCTTACTAGTGCATGCTAATGTTCTTGCTATTAGTTGATAAGAGATTCCATTGACAGTAATCCTTACTAGTACATGTTAATATTCTTACTATTAGTTAACCAGTGATTCCATTGACAGTACTTCTTACTAGTGCATGTTAATGTTCTTGCTATTAGTTGATAAGAGATTCCATTGACAGTAATCCTTACTAGTACATGTTAATATTCTTACTATTAGTTAACCAGTGATTCCATTGACAGTACTTCTTACTAGTGCATGTTAATGTTCTTGCTATTAGTTGATAAGAGATTCCATTGACAGTAATCCTTACTAGTGCATGCTAATGTTCTTGCTATTAATTGATAAGAGATTCCATTGACAGTAATCCTTACTAGTGCATGCTAATGTTCTTGCTATTAGTTGATAAGGGATTCCATTGACAGTAATTCTTACTAGTGCATGTTAATGTTCTTGCTATTAATTGATAAGGGATTCCATTGACAGTAATTCTTACTAGTGCCTGTTAATGTTCTTGCCGTTAATTGATAAGATATTCCATTGACAGTAATCCTTACTAGTGCATGCTAATGTTCTTGCTATTAGTTGATAACGGATTCCATTGACAGTAATCCTTACTAGTGCATGTTAATGTTTTTGCTATTAGTTGATAAGAGATTCCATTGACATTACTTCTTACTAGTGCATGTTAATATTCTTACTATTAATTAACCAGTGATTCCATTGATAGTAATTCTTACTAGTGCATGTTAATATTCTTGCTATTAATTGATAAGGGATTCCATTGACATTACTTCTTACTAGTGCATGTTAATATTCTTACTATTAGTTAACCAATGATTCCATTGATAGTAATTCTTACTAGTGCATGTTAATATTCTTACTATTAGTTAACCAGTGATTCCATTGACAGTAATCCTTACTAGTGCATGTTAATGTTCTTGCTATTATTTGATAAGAGTTTCCATTGACAGTAATCCTTACCAGTGCATGCTAATGTTCTTGCTATTAGTTGATAAGAGATTCCATTGACAGTAATCCTTACTAGTGCATGTTAATGTTCTTGCTATTAATTGATAAGGGATTCCATTGACAGTAATTCTTACTAGTGCCTGTTAGTGTTCTTGCCATTAATTGATAAGATATTCCTTTGACAGTAATCCTTACTAGTGCATGCTAATGTTCTTGCTATTAGTTGATAACGGATTCCATTGACAGTAGTCCTTACTAGTGCATGTTAATGTGTTTGCTATTAGTTGATAAGAGATTCCATTGACAGTAATTCTTACTAGTGCATGCTAATGTTCTTGCTATTAATTGATAAGGGATTCCATTGGCAGTAATTCTTACTAGTGCATGTTATTGTTCTTGCTATTAGTTGATAAGGGATTCCATTTACAGTACTTCTTACTAGTGCATGTTAATGTTCTTGCTATTAATTGATAAGGGATTCCATTGACAGTAATTCTTACTAGTGCATGCTAACGTTAAGGCTCTATTAGTTGATAAATGATTCCATTGATAGTAATTCTTACTAGTGCATGCTAACGTCCATGCTATTAGTTGATAAGGGATTCCATTGGCAGTAATTCTTACTAGTGCATGTTAATATTCTTGCTATTAATTCATAAGGGATTCCATTGACAGTACTTCTTACTAGTGCATGTTAATATTCTTACTATTAGTTAACCAATGATTCCATTGATAGTAATTCTTACTAGTGCATGTTAATATTCTTACTATTAGTTAACCAGTGATTCCATTGACAGTAATCCGTACTAGTGCATGTCAATGTTCTTGCTATTATTTGATAAGAGTTTCCATTGACAGTAATCCTTACCAGTGCATGCTAATGTTCTTGCTATTAGTTGATAAGAGATTCCATTGACAGTAATCCTTACTAGTGCATGTTAATGTTCTTGCTATTAATTGATAAGAGATTCCATTGACAGAAATTCTTAATAGTGCATGCTAATGTTTTGCTATTAATTGATAAGGGATTCCATGACAGTAATTCTTACTAGTGCATGTTAATGTTCTTGCTATTAATTGATAAGGGATTCCATTGACAGTAATTCTTACTAGTGCATGCTAATGTTCTTGCTATTAAACGATAAGGGTTTCCGTTGACAGTAATCCTTACTAGTGCATGTTAATGTTCTTACTATTAATTGATAAGGGATTCCATTGGACAGTAATTCTTACTAGTGCATGTTAATGTTCTTGCTATTAATTGATAAGGGTTTCCATTGACAGTAATCCTTACTAGTGCATGTTAATGTTCTTACTATTAATTGATAAGGGATTCCATTGACAGTAATTCTTACTAGTGCATGTTAATGTTCTTGCTATTTGTTGATAAGAGATTCCATTGACAGTAATTCTTACTAGTGCATGTTAATTTTCTTGCTATTAGTTGATAAGAGATTCCATTGACAGTAATTCCTACTAGTGCATGTTAATGTTCTTGCTATTAATTGATAAGGGTTTCCATTGACAGTAATTCTTACTAGTGCATGTTAATGTTCTTGCTATTTGCTGATCAGAGATTCTATTGACAGTAATTCTTACTAGTGCATGTTAATTTTCTTGCTATTAGTTGATAAGAGATTCCATTGACAGTAATTCTTACTAGTGCATGTTAATGTTCTTGCTATTAATTGATAAGGGTTTCCATTGACAGTAATCCTTACTAGTGCATGTTAATGTTCTTGCTATTAGTTGATAAGAGATTCCATTGACAGTAATTCTTACTAGTGCATGTTGATTTTCTTGCTATTAGTTGATAAGAGATTCCATTGACAGTAATTCTTACTAGTGCATGTTAATGTTCTTGCTATTAATTGATAAGGGTTTCCATTGACAGTAATCCTTACTAGTGCATGTTAATGTTCTTGCTATTAGTTGATAAGAGATTCCATTGACAGTAATTCTTACTAGTGCATGTTAATTTTCTTGCTATTAGTTGATAAGAGATTCCATTGACAGTAATTCTTACTAGTGCATGCTAATGTTCCTGCTATTAGTTGATAAGAGTTTCCATTGACAGTAATCCTTACTAGTGCATGTTAATGTTCTTACTATTAATTGATAAGAGATTCCATTGACAGTAATCCTTACTATTGCATGTTAATGTTCTTGCTATTAATTGATAAGGGATTCCATTGGCAGTAATTCTTACTGGTGCTTGTTAATGTTCTTGCTATTAATTGATAAGAGATTCCAATGACAGTAATTCTTACTAGTGCATGTTAATATTCTTGCTATTAATTGATAAGGGATTCCATGACAGTAATTCTTTCTAGTGCATGTTAATGTTCTTGCTATTAATTGATAAGGCAACCCATTTACAGTAATCCTTACTAGTGCATGTTAATGTTCTATTAGTTAAGCAGTGATTCCATTTATAGTAATCCTTGCTAGTACATGTTAATAGTCTTTCTATTAGTTGATCAGTGATTCCATTGATAGTAATCCTTACTAGTTCATGCTGTGCTTGCCGTTTACACCCACTGAGGGTTGATGTTGGGTTGTGGACATAATAATGCGAAATATCATGAACACATACATGTACTTACAATATCACTCTGGATCTCTCCCTCAGAAAAAAACATAATCTGCAGCACTAGTACCCGAGTGTTAACATATGTCAGTCTACCCAGATAGTAATCGGGACATTTGTCATTGAGAATTCCAGCACAATGCGATGGTCTAACTTATAGTGGTTAGAGCATCCGCCCCGCAAAGGGAGGCCCTGGAATGAATGTCTTACTGAGTCATACCAACAACTGAAAAAACTGAGCATGTGCTGCTGCCTGAGTTGCACTCAGAAGTAAGAGGATATATCAAGTACCGTTTGCATGGTGTCGGGAAATTGTCGCTGGTTGGAATATCATGTCTGCCTACGACATGGTGCTTCACTGCGGTAAAATTACAAAAAAGATGGCATGGAGATGGCTCTGTCACATGTAGGCCGAGACCAATATCGCTCTGTCAAATGTAAGCCGAGATCGCTTTGTCACGTGTAGACCGAGACCGTTCTGTCACATGTAGATCAAACCCGCTTTGTCACGTGTAGACCGAGACCGCTCTGTCACATCTAGATCAAACACGCTTTGTCACGTGTAGACCGAGACCGCTCTGTCACATGTAAACCGAGGCCGCTCTGTCACATGTAGACCGAGACCGCTCTGTCAAATGTAAGTCGAGATCGCTCTGTCACATGTAAGCCGAGGCCGCTCTGTCACATGTAAGCCGAGACCACTCTGTCACATGTAGACCGAGACCGCTCTCTCACATGTAGACCGAGACTGCTCTGTCACATGTAGACCGAGATCGCTCTGTCACATTTAGACTGAGACCGCTCAGTCACATGCAGACTGAGACCGCTCTGTCACATGTAGACTGAGACCGCTCTCTCACATGTAGGCCGAGACCGCTCTGTCACATGTAGACTGAGACCGCCCTCTCACATGTAGACCGAGACCGCTCTGTCACATGTAGACTGAGACCGCTCTGTCGCATGTAGACTGAGACCGCTCTGTCACATGTAGGCTGAGACCGCTCTGTCATATGAAGACCGAGACCGCTCTGTCAAATGTAAGTCGAGACCGCTCTGTCACATGTAAGCCGAGGCCGCTCTGTCACATGTAAGCCGAGACCACTCTGTCACATGTAGACCGAGACCGCTCTGTCACATGTAGACCGAGACCGCTCTGTCACATGTAGACTGAGACCGCTCTGTCGCCTGTAGACCGAGACCGCTCTATCACATGTTGACCGAGACCGCCCTGTCACATGTAGACCGAGACCGCTCTGTCACATGTAGACCGTGACCACTCTGTCACATGTAGACTGAGACCGCCCTCTCACATGTAGACCGAGACCGCTCTGTCACATGTATACTGAGACCGCTCTGTCGCATGTAGACTGAGACCGTTCTGTTACATGTAGGCTGAGACCGCTCTGTCATATGAAGACCGAGACCGCTCTTTTACATGTAGACTGAGACCGCTCTGTCACATGAAACACGAGATCGCTCTTTTACATGTAGACCGAGACCGCTCTGCCACATGAAGACCAAGACCGCTCTGTCACATGGAGGCATCTTCTAGATATGAGTGAAAACTTAAAAGCTACGATCAATCAGTCTCTCATATTATTGATTATTCGGAGACCAAATGTCATATATCACACTGTGATCTGTAATAGAAAAGGTCAGATCCGACAATATTCATCCGCCGTCCTTAAGAACGACCAATTTCGTACGAAAGTTAGCAGCAATACAAATGTGTATGAAAGAAAATTAATAAAAACACAAGAAGATTTTTCACAAGAGGGAGACGGTCAACAACTTTATTGATATCAGCAAGACATGATGATGTACATACAATTCTAATCACTCCCCGTGGGGCTTCCGGAGTTGACCTGTGATGTTGTTGTGTACACCCTAGGTCATGATAAGAATACCCAAAGATAAGACAGTTTGTCGTAAGAGGCGACTAACTGGGGCATCCGTGGGGTTTCCGGGTGTGATAAGGAATAGGACCCCACCCGTGGGGTTCCCGGATGTGCAAAGAAATAGGACGCAACGTCGTGATATGACTGAGATATAGTTGAAAGCGACGTTAAACCATATTCACTCACCCTCTCACTGACCAATTTTCTTTATCCATATGAATTTCAAGTCGTATCCAGAGTATATATCTCGGCACACTTTGGTTGTGTCTCTTCATTTGAACACCATGGGAATGTAAAACATGAGAGAACCAAACGGCCCCTATCCCCGGGATGAGCGGAATTTTGACAAGGATTGCGAAACGTAGCGCAGGTGATCTTGCACGCTACGAACGTAGTTTACTGTCAGTTTGCGATATTTATCACAGAATTTGAGAAATTTTAAATGGAGACGTTTGGTGGTATAGACCTGTTTGACAAGTTTCTGCAGTAATGTTCCATGGTGTTGATTAAAATCGTCAAAGTCTGCACTTAGGTTCTCTTACCTAATCTTTTAACGTTGTAAAGAACTATAAAACAGCAACGTCACGTTACAAAACAGCAAAGTCGTCCTCACTCGTTGTCTTTCTTTCAGAAACGAGCACCGACTTGTATATAAGTGACAGGCGACGCATAAACCACTCGGCATACAAGCGACGTCCGTAATACAACGCTGTACAAAATAATGGATTTCGTCTTCAATACAGTGGAATATTATGAAGTTCTGTTACGCGGTGCTATTTGTTGACAGTTTGTCATATAAGAAACATAAAATGCCGCTAATTCCATAAATCTCATAATGCGACATAATTTTAGATAATTGAGTTTGTTGGGACTTATGAGTTTTTAAAGTTTCCACCATAGGGTCTCGTGGACAGTTCATAGCTCATATCGCCCACACTGGTGACAACTTGGGACTTACGAGTTCTGAAGGCGTCCACGATAGCGCCCCGAGGAGAGTTCATAGCTCATATCGCCCACACGGGTGACAACATGGGACTTACGAGTTCTGAAGGCGTCTACCATAGCGCCCCGAAGAGAGTTCATAGCTCATGTCGCCCACACTGGTGACAACGTGGGACTTACGAGTTCTGAAGGCGTCTACCATAGCGCCTCGAGGAGAGTTCATAGCTCATATCGCCCACACTGGTGACAACGTGGGACTTGCTGAAGGCGTCCACCATAGCGCCTCGAGGAGAGTTCATAGCTCATATCGCTCATACTTGTGACAACATGGCACTTACGAGTTCTGAAGACGTCCACCACAGCGCCCGAGGAGCTCATAGCTCATATCGCCCACACTGGTGACAACGTGGGACTTACGAGTTCTGAAGGCGTCTACCATAGCGCCTCGAGGAGGTTCATAGCTCATATCGCCCACACTGGTGACAACGTGGGACTTGCTGAAGGCGTCCACCATAGCGCCTCGAGGAGAGTTCATAGCTCATGTCGCCCACACTGGTGACAACATGGGACTTACGAGTTCTGAAGGCGTCCACCATAGCGCCTCGAGGAGAGTTCATAGCTCATATCGCCCACACTGGTTACAACATGGGACTTACGAGTTCTAAAGGCGTCCACCATAGCGCCCCGAGGAGAGTTCATAGCTCATATCGCCCACACTGGTGACAACATGGGACTTACGAGTTCTGAAGGCGTCCACCATAGCGCCCCGAGGAGAGTTCATAGCTCATATCGCCCACACTGGTGACAACGTGGGACTTACGAGTTCTGAAGGCGTCCACCATAGCGCCCCGAGGAAAGTTCATAGCTCATATCACCCACACTGGTGACAACATGGCACTCATGAGTTATGAAGGCGTCCACCATAGCGCTCCGAGGAGAGTTCATAGCTCACATCGCCCACACTGTTGACAACATGGGACTTACGAGTTCTAAAGGCGTCCACCATAGCGCCCCGAGGAGAGTTCATAGCTCATAGACTGCCAAAAATAGGGTACTTAAATAAGTTTTGTTACCTCAATTCTAGATAAATTACCTTAAAACAAGAAAATTTCAAGAAATGTTTTCTTAGTTTGTTCCATTTTGTCAGATTTATCTTATTTTAAGAAAAATTATCTTAAATAGGATTTAATTTTACTAGATATATCTTGTTATAAGAAAAGTTATCTTAAATAAGATTTATTTTTATCAGATTTATGGTGCGATTAGAAAAGTTATCTTAACTAAGATGTCTTTATTTGTGATTTGTCTCCTTAAAATGTAAGATCGTGAATCGAGTGGAAACGGATCGCTACACTAATTGTATGAACCAGTGGTTTCCTGAAAGAAATTGTTCATTGCCAATTTTAAGAGTTACTTTTACAATTTGCCTAAGATATACGTGAAATTATATTTTCTGCTTGAGTGAGGAACATACTTTTATAATGGGTATTTTTAGCTGCAAGTCCACCTCCACGTGTAGTTATGGTTTTCATATGGGTTCATGGATTTGATTCCGCCATTTTCAACTGAAAATTTCATGTTCTCTCACAATCTCGCGAATTATGTTGGTAGCCAGGTATATTATTGAGGAAACTCAACTGAGCCTCTTAGTGCATCATTCTACAGATGGATGAAAGTAGTATGTGTTCAATGAACTGAGCGAAAACGTCAAATATGAGATTTGCTTTCCTTGAGAGTGGATTTACAGATATACAACAACAACAACAACACGTTGGAAAATAAATCCTAGGGGCTTCTGTTGGTGAAAGTGCGGATCTTCACGTCTGTTTCATCGTTTTTGTCTACCTGAACACAATCAATTAGAAAATAAGTTTAAGACTTTTTTTCAAAGCAAACGTGAAAAAATATATGTATAAAAAGCAAAGATACAAGCTCGCGCTCCCATGTGCATAGCAATATAGAAACATATTTCCAAGAAAAGCTTCGCCCATGTCGAAGAGATATAAGAAAGCAACACTTTTGTGTATACATTAGCTATACAATTATTTAAAATTTACAGTATAATGGAAAAGAAAATTGAAAATGTGTTTTTTAATTCTCCAAAAGAATTTTGTCCGATAGGCATTCAAACCAAAGTCATTGCATCAAGCCAATGACTGCAGTCTATTCAGGAAACATGTCTTTGAAATGTTAATTAGTGGCAGGTTGCCTCTGACAATCCTGACTGGCAGGAACTTTTGGGCTTTTGAGTATTTACATAAAACATGGGATCTGGATTCTACATGGGTTGCAGAGTATTGATTCCTCCAGTGTTTCCTAGTTCTTTTCTTCAGCTTTGAAAGAATATTCGTATATGAACTTGGATGTATGCTTTAGCTTGCAAGACCTTACAACCCTGTCTGTGACTAAACATTGGGACTTTCTCCACCAAAAGCACCTGATGAGCACAAAGGCTGGGCAATTCTATTTGAACAGTTTAGGTGTTTTTACTATCAAGAGTGCAATATTCTGTTATATTTGTAATGTCTATGGAGAATTGAAGATGACAGATTTTCTAAATTTTGAGAATTATCCATCATATCTTTGGTGTTTGGCCATTTTGTATGGTTTTAATTATATCAGTCTCTTGTCATATTATACAACTTCTACATGGATGAGAAATATTGCGCAAATATATTCTAGTATTACTGCTATGAATGGAAAGAAATAGTCAAGGTCAGGTCTTAAAATATTTAAAATAATTTCTTTATTTATCTGTCTTAGTAAGTTACATATATATATATATGACTTACTTTTGCCCTTCAATTGCATGATGATAGGTTGAAAGCGACGTTAAATCCTATTCACTCACTTACACTTCAATTGCAAGACATTATTTTGATCATGTTTTTATTTTACATGTATAATGCTGACTGTAACAAGCATATATTCATGTTCAGTTTTTGGCAGATATATGATAAAAAGATTAGTTTAAAATGTTAATTGGATTGTAGGAAACTATTTGAAATGTCACTATGGAACTCGTTGTTTTATTGATCCTGCTGGGAATTGCGGCATGGCTGAAATTATTGGGATACCTCTTCTACATGCATATACTTTTGCATCTAACATGTGAAGACTATTCACTACATGCATCATTTGAATATAATTTCCCCATCATTACATTTTTTTTTCATTTGATTTGATTAAATGTTGATTAGTATGTTTTTTTCTTAATTAAGTAAATGTTGCTAGCTCAAGATCCCTTTGTTGAATTTACAATGTAAGATAATTTATCTTGAGGACTGTATACATGTTTTCTTGAGTAAGAATATTTAACTCAACACGTTTTGAGAAATATTTTCTTATCCAAGTTAACAGCTTTGAGAAATATTTTCTTATCCAAGTGGTCAGGTTTTCTTGAACAAGTTATTTATCTGGAATAAGTTTAATATTCTTACCCCACTCCAAAAATATCTTACTTTAGATTTCATAGCAAGATAAATTATCTTAATGAAGAAAAAATAAGATATTTTTTTCTTAAATAAGTAAACAGCGCCAAGATAATTTTTCTTAATTAAGATATTCGAATAAGATTTGTGAATCTTTAATGAGATAAATAAACTTAAAATTTTCTTATCCAAGGAAATAGCCATAAGTAAATTATTCTTACCCCACTCCATGATAATTTATCTTATTTCAAGATGATTTTTTCTTAAAATAAGTTGTTTTTTTCTTGTTTTAAGTATCCTATTTTTGGCAGTGAAATTATATTGCCCACACTGGTGACAACATGGGACTTACGAGTACCATAGCGCCCCGAGGAGAGTTCATAGCTCATATCGCCCACACTGGTGGCAACATGGGACTTACGAGTTCTGAAGGTGTCCACCATAGCGCCTCGAGGAGAGTTCATAGCTCATATCGCCCACACTAGTTGACTTTTGCGATGTTAACATGCATTCAATTTTCATTATCATTCCAAATTAAATTAACAATGGACCAGCCATGTACCTCAACAATGATCAAATTTCCATATATTTCGTGGATATATAACAGTTTTCTAGCGGTATTTTTAGAGATCAAGAAAACAGTTCTCACTTGAACGTTGGTGTTATTCCAACAGCAGCAGACAAACAAAACGCCGGTACTTCTGTAAGCCTTGATGTCGGTCCATGTTTCCATTTAAAGTTCGACATCTCTAGTGTCCCATATCACCGATCTTTCAAGCTAGCTCTCGGTAAAATCGTTAATACTTTCATGATAGTAATTATGATATATCCAGTGTCCCATATCAACGTTCTTTCTAGCAAGTTCTCGGTGAAAACGTTAATGCTTTCATGATAGTAATTGTGATATCTTCAGTGTCCCATATCACCGTTCGTTCTAGCTAGCTCTCGGTAAAATCGTTAATACTTTCATGATAGTAATTATGATATCTCCAGTGTCCCATATCACCGTTCTTTCTAGCAAGTTCTCGGTGAAAACGTTAATGCTTTCATGATAGTAATTATGATATCTCCAGTGTCCCATATCACCGTTCTTTCTAGCAAGTTCTCGGTGAAAACGTTAATGCTTTCATGATAGTAATTGTGATATCTTCAGTGTCCCATATCACCGTTCGTTCTAGCTAGCTCTCGGTAGAAATCGTTGATACTTTCATGATAGTATTTGTGGTATCTCCAGTTCCCGTATCACCGTTCTTTCTAGCTCTCGGTTAAAAAACGCTGATACTTTCACTATATAGTAATTGTTATATCTCCAGTGTCGCATATCACCGTTCTTTCTAGCTAGCTATCGGTCAAAAACGTTGATACTTTTATGATAGTAATCGTGATATCTCCAGAGTCCCGTGTCACCGTTCTTCCTCTCTAGTTCTCGGTAAAAAAACGTTGATACTTTTTGTGATAGTAATTGTGCTATCTCCAGTGTTCCGTATCATCGTTATTTCTAGCTAGCTCTCGGTAAAAAACGTTGATACTTTCTTTATAGTAATTGTGATATCTCCAGTGTCCCATATTATCGTTCATTCGCTATCATGAGAGTATCAACGTGTTTTACCGAGAGATACTCGGTATACCGAGAGATACTCGGTAAAACACGTTGATACTTTCATGATAGTAATTATGATATCTCCAGTGTCCCATATCACCGTTCTTTCTAGCTAGCTTTCGTTAAAAATACGTTGACACTTCCATATAGTAATTGTGATATCTCCTGTGCCCCGTATCACCGTTCTTTCTATCTATCTCTCAGTGAAAACGGTGACACTTTAATGATAGTAACTGTGATATCTCCAGTATCCCATATCACCGCTCTTTGTAGCTAGCTCTCAGTGAAAGCGTTGACACATTCATCATAATAATTGTGATATCTCCACTGTCTCGTATCATCGTTCTTTCTATCTATCTGTCAGTGAAAACATTGACACTTTTATGATAGTAATTGTGATATAACCAAGGTCCCGTATCACCGTTCTTTCTTGCTAGCTCTCAGTGAAAACGTTGACACATTCATCACAATAGTTGTGATATCTCCAGTGTCCCGTATCACCGTTCTTTCTAGCTACCTCTCGATAAAAACGTTGATACTTCCATTGTAGTAATTTTGTTTAGCATGACATCCCAATTTCAGTAATTCACGGAGAGTCAGAAAATCACAGCAAGTTTACCCATGTTAACTATCCAATGTAAAGTGGATGGCTGGTCACGTGTTCTTCATCGGGATACAAGTATCAGTATGGTAAAAGTTTGCAAAACATTTCAAGGCATTTTACTCTTTCTTTCCTTCAGAAGGCGCAATGTACGATTTGATGTTTGACCATTTCCAACTTACAAGAAACAAACAATTTTTTTTTTCAATTTCATTATATGCCCATGTAGAACTCGCGCTGATGGTCGAGCGTAAGTCTTTCGATTATTAATGCAGAATTGTATTAGTGACCGGCGGCTGAAAACTGAACGTCGGCACTTAGGACTATGCCTTCAGTCTTTAAATCGGAAGTTGAAATTTTACACTATACACTGCGTCTTGGTTGACCATTAACGGTGTCTGTGAAGTGTGCCTACCTGTGTTAATTATCAGAAAGGGTAACTCGAGATACTTTTAGTTTGCTTATGCAGACTACCCATTATGCTTAATTGTATATGGTAATTATTCGGTAAGAGGTGAATGGAAAACGTCCACAATATGCCGACGGTCATAATACGGGTGGGTCGGAGACCTGTGCTAAATGCATCCGGTTGTTTACGCCAGAGTCCATCCCTGACGCGATCCGATTGGCTGAGAAATTGACGTTAGAGCGCAGTGATATACCATTGGCGCTGTACTCGCCGTGTCGAATCCCTTCATCTATGTTATCAAACGCCCATCTTCATGTACATGCGGACAATCAGCGACTTGTGAGCAGAGAACAAGCATTGATATCTGCTGTCAGAATTCGTGACCAGAGTAGCAGCCAAATATTTAAGAAGAAGAATACGTCGACAGAAAATCTATGTAAGTACACATTATTCAACATGGATTGAGAATTTGATAAGAAACTATCTTGTTTTTAATACTATATGCTTATTTTGATTGCTTGGATCTGTGTGATAATCGTCTCTTCTCAGCAATGTCTTCCCAATTTCACACTGATACTCGTCACGGACAACGGTTGACTAGCAGGTCCGACCTGATGCTTGAATTTCTTGTTTTGTTATTTTTTTCCTATCCAAATGCGCCCAATTCGACTTCAGTACAAAAGGCCCTCACAATTAGTTTCAGTAATTAAATTTCCTTTCTTTCTAGAAAAGTATGTTTCTAATGTACACATACGCGGTATATATTGGTTCATGTGAAAATATAAACAGAGTTAGTTTTTCTTTAACAAATGTTCTAGAATACTTTATCAATATATTATTCAAAATAATTACGGGTGCCTTTGGGAAAAGGGAAACCGAGGCGACTACTTCCCGGAAGCAGCTTTTCATACCTCTAACCTAAGAGAGCGGTACTTATTCAAGGAGAGATCAGAGACTTTCCTGACATGCCTGAAAGGATTATACAGATAATCACTGAACATCACGCCTCACTCTAGGATACAAATCGATTCAATATTACTTTCTTGTGCAAATTTTATTGTCAACAGCGGAGTACTTTCTCCTTTCTGTAGTGACTGTCACGCCACATTGGCACACTTAAATTTTAAAGACCCTGAGCAAAACTGTTATAACCACCATATCTGGTACTATAATCAAATGGATCTTCATGGTCTACAACGTGCTGATAAAGATGTCGATTGGGACACTTTGCTAAATATGTTAGGCATCGATAATACAACAGAGTTATCCCTCCCTCCCCCGCCCGCACACAGTTCTTCACCTTATCGGAGATTACATTTCCAATAGAACTGTTCTCATTAGATCGAATGATAAACCTTGGATGACTAATGATTTGCGTAGACAAATGAGACACCGCGCACGGGCTCATGCTAAAGCTAAACGGTCAAATTTACCAGATCACTGGCATGAATTTCGTGAAATGCGAAATGACATCATCGGTAAAGTTAGATAATCCAAACACGATTATGAGACTAAACTGGACGATAAAATCGCGGAGTATGCAACTGTATCGAAAGACTAGTGGGATCCACTCTTGAAGATACTTATGTTACATTACCGACGTTGCCCTTACTTGTAAATCCTCTCGATATAGTCATAACCCATCATGATGTTAAAGAAGTTCTGTTAAGTTTGGCCGGATAAAATCAATAATCTAATTTTGAAGAAGCTAGAGTCTGAACTTGCTCTTCCCCTCACTAAGCTGTTTAATGTCTCTCTGCAGTCTGGTATTATGCCATCACGCTGGATATCGTTATACCAATCCCTTAAAAAGGTAGTAAAAATGATCCATGGAATTATCGACCATCTTTCTTACTAGTGTTATTAGTTTTTCAAAAATGTGTGCATAAACATGTTTCTATTTTTTTAATTCAAAACAATATTCCTAAAAGCTTCCCAGTCTGGCTTTATTATAGAGGATTCTACCATTTATCAACTTGCCGATATTTATAACTTTATATGCAAGTCCATGGATGAAGGGAAGGAAGTCAGAGCAGTGTTCTTTTATATCTCCAAAGCCTTTGATAAGGTTTGGAATAAAGGCCTACTCCATAAACTCTATTCAGTTGGTATAAGAGGCCAGCTACTAAAGTGATTCGGTGATTACACTCAAAATAAAATTCCGTTTACTCGAACGGAAAAAATCCGTCCCCAGGGAATCAAGGGAATATTCCGTTGTTGTAACGGATTCCTATTTTTTAACGGATTCAACGGATTTTATTATCCGTTAAATTTAACGGAAAAGTCCGTCCCCAGGGAATCGAGGGAATATTCCGTTATTGTAACGGATTCTTACTTTTTAACGGATTCAACGTTGGGCCCTTGCTGGTAACCGGGAATTTATTAAATTTTATCCCATGCAAACTGGGTTTATATTGAGTGGACTTTATCACATAACTCTAACGTCCGAGTTAAGAGAAAAATCCTCTCAGTATATATAGATCATCGGAATCGTTCGTAATATCCAATGTTTAATGATTTTAACTCAAACCGCATTGATATTGACTGCGCTGATTAACTCTCATGTGGTTTTTAATTCAGTGCTTTCTCTTTGTCGAGGAAGAAATTAAAAAAAATTGAAATTCTATCGATCAGATAGAGTCGGACATGTTTGGCATATAATTCCGATATTGCTCATTAATCGCAAACGTAATTATACATGCAGATAAATTTTAAAATTACAATTTCCTGCTCATAAAAGTAAAACAAATGAGTAGGTTCATTCAAGTTAGATAACTCTTGGTGCGGTGATGCCCACGACGGCCCGGTGTTGTTAGGTTAATGTGGAGATGCCTACACAGCCCAATTCAGAATGTGGGCTTCCCAGTACTTAACCCACTTGGGGCCAGTGTAGGGTTGCCCCTGCCCTCCACAGCCCGCGACATGCCCACGTTTGCCCAGGTGGGACAAATGATTACTTGCTGACTGGGATATTCCGTTGATGTAACGGATGAGTCCGTCAGTGCAATACAACAACGGAAGATTCCCTTACTATAACGTACTATTTCCGTTTATATAAAGGATTAATCCGTTAAAACTACCTAACGGATAGTAATACGTTAAATTTTAACGGATTATTATTTTGAGTGTATCACAGACACAGACAACAAGCTGTGATTATCGATGGCAAATCTTCAACCGTAAAATTTGTAACAGCGGGTGGTCCACAAGGATCAGTCCTGGGATCGCTTCTATTTCTTATATACATTAAATATATCGTAATTTGATTTAAAATGTAATATTCGATTGTTTGCTGACGATACTTTATTGTATATAATTGTTGAATTCGGAACAGAGCTCCTAAACTATGATTTGTTTAAAATATCTCAGTGGGCGAAGAAATGGCTCGTTCAATTTAGCCCGCCAAGAACTGAAGGAATACTCTTCTCCCTGAAAATAAATAGAAATGTCCATCCACCTTTATCAATGAATGATACTACAATAAACAAACTAAATTTTCACAAACATCTTGGTATAATTTTCCAATCTTCTGTTCGCCGAGATCAAGATATAAACTACATGTTTAAGAAAATAAGCCCAATGGTAAATTGTTTCAGGAGCCTAAAATATAGACTTTCTGGAAAATCGTTAGAAATCCTTTATAAATCGTTTGTACTTACTATATGTTTTTATACCGATATAGTCTGGAATAAATGTGCGGCCCATCATGCTGAGATTCTTGAAAATCTCCAACTCGATGCCGTCAGGATCATTTGTGGGTGCCCTCGGGGGACAAAACATCAAGTTCTTGATGAAGAATCCGAGTTTATCCCATTAGACGAAAGAAGAAAACGACATAAACTTCAGTTATTTCATAAAATGATATATGAACAAGTCCCACAATATTTGACATCGATACACCGAGATCATGTGGCCCAGATGTTTCATTATCCTTTACGAAATACCCCAAACTTTCGCGTCCGATTATTTAAGACATCTCAGTTCCAAAATTCCTTTCTACCATCCACGATTGAACTATGGAATGGTTTGAATTATGAAATTCGAGTAGCTCCATTATTTTGTTTATTTAAGAAATACCTGTCGTCATATGACCTGACAATTCCTCGTCACTATTATTATGATGAACGTCGAGCCCAAGTAATAATGCCACAGCTGAGATTAAATTGCAGCAATCTTTAAAGTCTATTTTCCGGATGTTTTCAAAATCCTATGTTTGCATCCACCTACCAGTCGCGTGGCTTCGAGGATTCACAGTCGACGGCCAACCAAGTGTTATACAATGTACTACCCACATTTCCCCCACCTCTATTCCAGTCACATCAAAGACGAACAGATTTAAGTTTTATATACTACTATCCTGGGATCAGTCCCAGGCTGAATCAAATCAAACACTTAACCAAACAATTAAGTTGTTGCTTCTTAGCTTGGCGCTCAGCATGAATAACATAGATCAAAGACCGGTTGGCCCAGTGTCAAGATAATGTGACTGCCTATGGTATTTGATGCTTCAGTGAGAAAACAATATAAAAAGGCGACATTTGATCACTGCCACATGAACGCACCGTCGGGATGACTGAAAATTGTTAAGCGACATCAAATTCTACTCACTCATTCTGACAGTATACGGTTCATAACAAGGTTGGTTGGTTGTTTGAATTTTAACGTCGTACCTAACCTTATTGGTTCATAACAGAACGTGGTCGTACGTTAAGATGGACAAACCGCCCCAGATGAGATACGATTGAAGTTAAAAAATGAAACATGAAATATGATATCAATGTTCCGATTAGCATGAATTGCGTCATTTTGTTGGACTCTCTTTGAAATATTGGGAGCATGAGCACGTTTACCTCTCTGTAAACATATGAAGATAAACTAAAATCACAAATATATTTACAGGTAATAAAGCACTTCTGAATCCATAGTTCTCAGCAAACCTCGTTTTGGTTATCGTTTATCGTCATATAAGAAATTAAAACTTTATGAAATGTTGTTTTCGTGATATGGTCATTTTCAAGCGGTTACAAGCGGGAGTACGGTGTGTCGAATGGATAGAGTCGAGAGGATTGGATAAGATACATGCAGATGCATAGTAGGTTATAATTACTGTACACTCTGAAAAAAAATTTCCCACACAGGACAGTTCCCCACACTGACAATTCCCCACATTAGGCAATTCCCCACATTGACAGTTCCCCACATGGATATTTTCCCACATACATTTTTAATGTGAAGTTGTAGTAAGGAATCAAGTGAACAGGTCAGGAAATATAATAAATAATAAGAATAATAATTCTTGTCACTTTATCTGTATGTATACATATAGCAGACACTATATACTTATAGTTAGTTTACAGTCTGAAAACAGCACTACATGTACATATACATGTATGAAGAGATGTTCATATACACACCCACTTTCTCGGGGTGTTCATACTTGGGTCAGAACACCTCGAGAAAGTGGGTGTGTATATGAACATCTCTTCATACATGGTCTGCAAATCAATATCTAATATATTGCACTTACAGTGTTTTGTCATCATCAAAATAATAAAAAAGTGACTTTAAAATACACTGAATTTGGTAAATCTATTGTTCATATCAAGTATATAATAAAGTATATGATGAATTTTGTTTTGTATTAAATATAATTGTTGACTTACTGGTTGAACCTAATTTGAAATGTAAAAATGTATGTTGGAAAATTTCGATGTGGGAGAAAAGTGCTAAATAATACTAATGTAAAACGTGTTGGTTAGTAATAAAGTATATAATAAATTATATTCTATATGTATATAATTGTTGACTGATTTCAAATGTACAAATGTAAGTGCGAAAAATGTTTGTTGACTTACTGCTAGAACTAATTTCATATGTAAAAATGTATGTGAGAAAATATCCATGTGGGGAACTGTCAATGTGGTGAATTGCCTCATGTGGGGAATTGTCAATGTGGAGAACTGTCCTGTGTGGGGAATTGTCAATGTGGGGAACTGTCTTGTGGGGAACTGTACGTGTGGGGAACTGCCTGTGTGGGGAACTGTCTGCGCCCCATATCACATAACATCAATTTAATTCGGCAGAAAAATGATATAAATCCACGAGCAAAAACTGCTTGGCCTTATACACCGTGTTCCCGGCAGTAACTCGGGATCTATTCAATTCCGTAGGAGTCACGTGGTCCATTGTGAATGGACTGCTGGCTCAAGAGGTTTGTCCATCCTAACGTCTTTTATTCCTATTAAAATATAGAAATACATGTATAACGAGGAAGTACTATGTAACATGGAAGATAGATTGACATACAATATTTTGTTTACATAAAAATGTTTAGTTCATAAAATGACTGCAGCGGATAAAAATTCTGTACACTTTAAGTATTTCTTTTTTGTCTAGAAACTTGATTTTACACAGATAAACTGAATGTTACCAAGGAATTATTTAGAAAATTATATTCTCTGTATCTTCCATGTGACAAACGGTTGCATGGCATAATCAATAATCAATATATAATAACCAAAGTGTGTATACGGTGAGAACGACTAACCAGATAAATAAAGCTTTGACGTCCGAAGCAAACGCGAATCACATATGAAATGTATGGCGTTTCGAAGAACATCCGTTGACGTGCAATTTAACAATCGCACTAGATTGACCGTGTATATTAGTTTGGATGGAAATGTTGGAACTCTCTAATATAATTAGATTGAAAATTCAATCTATCAGATTGGAATTAGTGACCAATCTATTCGATTGAATATTTCATCTATTAGACTGAAAATTTCATTCTATTAGATTGAATATTTTCAATCCAATAAAAGATTGGTCACTAATTTCAATCTGATAGATTGAATTTCAATCTAATTATTTTGGAGAGAAAGAAATTCCTAGTCTGGTCAATACCATTGCGCAATTGACATCGATAAGTTCAACCAAACGAATTATTATATCTAACAACTTCTTTGTTTATTAGCTGTAGCCTTCTGCTTTAGTTATTCAGCATTTTCAAACCAAATGACAAATCAACGACTATCCTGGTTATTTTAAGTCTGTCTGAGTATGATTCATACTCCAATTTATCGGTACAGTCCTTGTACAGGTATTACGTATAAACAATGCAATCATATACTTTTAGTGTAAATATAGGATAGCATCATCACACAAAGGCCTGTTTTCTGATAAATTGTTGGTACTTTAGTGACAAAACTTGTACGAAGAAATTACGGCACCATCATCACAAATCCTGTTTTCTGAGGAAGTGCTGGTATGCTTGTATCAGCATATTTAAATTGGAAAAGTTTGGCGCTATTATGACAAGTTCTCGTTTCGTAAAAGTGGCTGGTACGATCGTGACAACACTTTAATGGGGAAAGGACGAGTTGTGGTAAGATAGCGGGCGGTACTACACTGACATTCTATTGTCAAGCCGCTATGTGGAAGCTGTGTGACGCTGCGCTAAACAGCGGAATCCCCATGTCTAAAAAATAAATGAGACGGCTACTTTTTCACATTGAAACATTCAAAGTTGGCAGTTTTACTGCTGAAATGAAAATTCTGTTTCTTACTGCAACACCTATAGGACAGAAATCCATCTTACAGCAACTTGTCCTAATGATAAGCCTGCATTCTCAACAACGGTTGGCACGATCACAACCTACATGTATTTTATAGCGAAAGGAGGGCACCGTCTTCACAAGTTTTCTGAGGAAGTGCTCGAACGATGCTTGTAATTCTTCTATATAGAAATGATGGCACCATCACGACAAATGTGGTTTTCTGAGAAAGTGCTGGTGGCTTCATTAAGGCCAGGCATGCTTTCTGAGAAAGTGCTGATACCGTAATTATTTGTTCCATTAAACTATCAAAGTCAGAATCCGTATATGACTTTGTATATCCATATAAACATTGAATGGTCAAGTTATATATGGAGAGATAGTAATCAAGCAAACATGACAGATGGACATACATATAAATTATCAAGCAAGAAATACTAATTTGACCAAACCTAGAGGCAAGAGTATATCGATTTAATTGTATGTGTGCGATCCACATATAGCCTATGCGGTGACATGAAAGAAATCATGCGGTGCTTACCATTAGTGTTCGTGCATTACTTCTTAACCAGTAAAATGGTTAATTAAAAATAACAGTAGATACATGGGTCTGTACTAGACTAGAGAAGGGAACGAATCAGTATGATAGCCAGCTGAAGAGAAAATCATAAAAGTAAAAATATGATAGGACATAAGTTCAAGGTATGGAATTAGGATATAAGCTGAATTAAGCTCTGTTACAGAGACATGACCAGGGAGATTTACTTTTCCAACAAAAGAATCAGAAAGACATATCCTTTTCAAATTTAGTATTTCATACTTCGTCAGGAGATTGGGATTGGGTTTCGCCACCGGTGAATATATGATTTCAAATTTCATTTCCGGATGAAAACCAGGAAAGGCTCAAGCAGTTCGTCTCAAATTTTATGTGTAGCTATCTCATCACGATATGTCGTCTTAAATCAGGTTTCGTCTAACTACAACCACAGGGGGCGTCATATGGGGCAAACTTGAATTCCCCTTACGTCTGGGAGCGGCAAAACAGCCATCTTTAGAGCCAATTTTCTTGCTGTAATGCAGAAAAAAGAATGAAAGGGAAGGTCATGCTCATTAAGTGTCGAGGATCATTGACGTAGTCAGCACATCGTTTTCATTCTGTTTTGCATTTTTCCTTCAGATGTCCGCATGGGTGCCATCAAGTTATCCATCTGTTCGCTTTTTCGTTACCTGAAATTCCTCTTCAGGCAATAGATTGAGAATCGTTTTATCTTCTAAAGCACGTGTATTGACAGTTATATCTCGTAAACAAGAATGTATATGTACCTTGAATTCACCTGATGTGATGTTTATAATGATATTGAATGCCACATCAGTTTCAACAGGCATAACAGTTCAGAATTACGATGACCGTTCAAAATCCAAAGTCCGTAAGTTCTAGTTACATTCCACGATGTAGCACTGTTCCACAAATTTTAATTTCTTTTGAAATATGTAAGATATATTTGCTTTATTTTCTTTTTCTGTCATGAATTCATGTATCTTCCTATATAATAGAGTAGAATTCAATCCTTTAGTTAGACCAAACGAAAACTCTTTTTAACATAAGCCCGGCGACCACATAAATTTATCGTTTATTTCGAATATCGAGTATTTTCTCTGTTAAGGATGTCCGCTGGTGGTTTTTGGCTTTCGCAGCCATTTTCCCTGTTTTTCCTATTGGATTATCTTCCTTTGCTAGGTTACGAGATAGTGATTTCCGTTAAAAGCCTTCTGGCCGAGAATTTTGCACACCAACATCCATCCAATTTGATAAATTTTGATAGACAATATGATTATCTGTAAACAGTTAGAATATAAGAAAAAGTTAAATACTGTAATATGTGAATTTTTCATGAATATGCTTCAAAACTAGGGCTATTCCCCATGATTTCTGGGTTATCAAATTGAGCATGGGTCAGTCCACTTGACGTTGCCTATAGCTAAAAATGCACACCAACCTATATTTTTTCTTTGTTTTTTTTTCTCATATTACAATTATGAATGCAACAACACACATTATTCAAAAAGTTAATTACTTTGGTTTACCACCAGCGGACATCCTTAAACGCAACATTAAATGGGTGGTGAAAACCGATGCTGGCGCACTGTCAAGAAGTCAATTGACCCCGCAGACAAATATACTGACATCATATTTCTAAACACATCAAAAGAACCAAAACCGATCCCTGTCATGATTTCTATCCCAGCCACGATTTTATTGCAGCTGTTCATGTGAACATATAGAGCGACATGACTACACGGTCCCTAGCACTGGCTTGAGAGGTATTAGATACAAATATTTCAGAGCGATGATTTAATAGAGCTATCAAGTCATCTATTGAAAAATGACTAACTTACTATGTGATCGCCAGATGGTAAAAAACGGTCAAAACGAGGGAGTATTTATTGAATGCAATTTCGTATGCAGAACAAATACCTTTGATGCCCGACGTCGACCAAGTGTTTCATTCTCCATCACGTTTACAAGTCACACAAACAAAATGATTTGCACGGAGGGCAAGCCTCTGGAACGAAACGTCCACCAGCAGAATTTCACCATATACAATGTACAGGCAACAATTAAACGCAACATTGAAAGGGTGGTGGAAAACGATGCCGGCGTACTGACAAGACGTCACCTGACCCCACAGACAAATAAACTGCATATTTCTAAAAGCAGCACAAGAACCAAAAGTGATCCCTGTGATGATTTATATCCTAGATACTCTTTTTATTTTAGCTGTTCATGTGGACATATTGAATGACAAATATTTCAATGCGATGATGTAATAGCCCTATCGAGGCATTTGTTGGAAAATGATGAACTATGTCACCGCCAGATAGTAAAACACGGCACAAATGAGAAAGTATTTATTCAATGCAAGTTCGTATTCAGAATGGACGTTGTAAAATATTTTTTTCTTCACTACCTGGCCGGCATAGTTTATCAGAAGGGGATGGATAGATTGAAAGAGATAAAACTAATTCAGTAATCTACATTATGTACATTATGACGTTTCGATATACGGGTCTGTTGGAACAGTCATGTCAGATGCCTTAAACACGGTTACTAAGTTTTTTAGATCAAGATGAATGTGTCGTTCCATAAATAGATTTGTTTAGTTGAGAACAGCAAAGTCAAACTGCGTGATGTGCGTGAGATTTTATAAAAGAGACACAGATGTACATTTGAGCTGAGAAGTAGGCGGGGCTACATTTGACCACGCCTCCTGAATAATGGTAGATTATAATGCAGCAATGAGTCCGAGTTTTCTACAGTTTGGTTCCAGTTTTGATGCGGCGTTCCTATGTCAATATCAGTGTGATCTTAAGCCGAAGTGAGTATACAGAGATTTCTACGTTGGTGGTGTTGCATGTACCTGTAGTAGTATTATTTTAATTTACGGGTTGGTGTCTTCTCTAAATTCTCCTTTCTGTATCATGCAGAGAGAATTTAGATACACTTTGGACCACAATGGTTAGTTCATTGTTTAAAAAACAATTCGACAGAACAATTTCTGGAGAATCAGATGGATTGGTGAGTATTTCTCTCAAAGCTTTGAAAAAATTGTTGAGAAAATAATATTGTAGGCATCCGAGGAAATCCACTCCACTACGTATCCTTACCATCTGAGTTTTAACGGTCAATAATTCTGTGAACCGTCCCATAGAGGTCAACCATTTTCTAGGGATTTCATAGCTCCTCGCCCCCAACCCATCACCAGGACCACACCCTGCGAAGAAATATGTATATTTGAAATAATATTTGAGATAATTAATAATTTGTGGGTCAGCGGGAATCGAACTCACATTGAATGGAATACAATATCACCAGCCGGGGGAAATATTCAGAGAGATATTCAATTCAAATTTAGTAGTTCAAACCTTTCACGAGATGTCGCTTGGGATTGTTTTTCGCCCCCAGTGAATTTTCCCGGACGACAAAATCAGAACGACTCAACCAATTCTTCACAAATGTTATGTTTGGATACGTCACCACAAGATGTTGCCCAAAATCACGGTTCATCCACCTACACCCACAGATGGCGCCACCTAGGGAAAACTCTCATGTCGAGGAACATCTGACCAGCAGATTTAAATGACATTGTGTTTACGGTAATGCCGATGAATGAAGCGAAGCTACTTGCATAGGAAAGATCATGCTCTTTAGGTTCAGATGTTGAGAATCACTGACGTAATTTGCACATTTCTTCTTTTTCTGTCTTGTAATTTCTTTCATATGCGCATGCCTATGCTATGGATGCCATCCAGTAATCCATCTGTTCATTTGTTCGTTGTTTGTAATTCTTTTTTTCGGACAATAGATTCAGTTCACGATGATAGACATTATGCAGACCCAAATTTTCAAAACGTTCATGATCGTCGTGTTTTGAAGTGTATTCAGAATTTTACACCACTGTTACAATATTTTATCTGTAGCTAAACGCCATGTAGCAGACACGTATGCTTTTCAAATCAGTTTACCCATTGCATCTCGATTATATACTTGAGAGGCGAGGTTTGAGTCTCCCGCATTTTCGTCATCGTATATTTCTTAAAATAACTAGTAATCTTACCTCGGAATACTACCATAACATCTTCAATGTTATTCATGATCTCTATTATGAAAACAACATGAATACGCACCACATTTGCTGGTGTTTTGCTCGACTATATTTATGTGACCAGCTTGCATAGAGGTCACGTGTGTCTGGCTGAGCTTTCCTCACATGACATCACTAGCCACTTTGGTGCGCAAAACAGCTGGGGTTTATCAAAACGGTCAATATCCATGGTCAGACAACGTCTCTCCTAATACGTGAACACATGCATTCGCGAAAGGTAACTAAAGACTTAGCCACAAGAAACAATGACCAGATATGCGAGTGAAACAGGGTAACAGAACACATAAACTCTCATCAAATATGGCAGCATAGGTAATATTATACCGGTAATATGTCTACACTAGCTACATCCGTTCGGTCACATTTAGTTTCCTGAGATCCGGTCTGAATATCCAAGCATTTCTAACATATATATAATGACGTGGAAAGTCAAGAAGGTTATTTTTTTATTTTTCTTATACCACGTGACCTCATCCGAAGATCAATGTTTTATACCTATATATATATATGATTCCTTGAAAAGAACGTAAAGTTCGAGTGAGTGAGTGAGTGAGTAGGATTTAACGTCGTTTTCAACATTGTTTCAGTCATATCACGACGGTGCCTACATGCACCAGAACACCAGAGTGCTCACAGTTCCTATTATTCTGAACACTGATCGGGCCCAGTCAGTACAGCAACCGGTCACCTTATCCAAGTATTGACCGAGCTCGGACCGCTGCTTAACTTCGGTGATCTGACGAGAACCGTGCCCAACGTGATGCGCCATCGCTGTAAAGTTCGAAACTGCAATCGGAGTATAATGATGTAGAAAGTCAAGCAGGCTATTTGTTATTTTTTCTTATACCTCTTCTACACATCAGAAGATATATATGTATGTCTATTTCGATTGTCTAGTTTTTGCCTGTTTTAAATACAACGTGGTATCTGGTCGCCCCCCTCCACCCCGCAACCCATATTATTATAGCATATTAAATACGATAATACATTCCGATTGACCCCACGCCCCCTCCCCACGTTGTATTAATTCAACAGGAAAATTTCGACCTCTTATTCATCCCCCTATTTTATAGTATATTATCTACAACAGAATATTCTTACTTTCCTCAAGTTTTCATGTGTAATTGTTGCTTGAAATTCGAGTTATACTTCATTTATCCTTAGATGAACTATAGCTTTGCCACTTCTGGATAAATCGATCTTATTAAGCTTTTTTCTATCACCTGTCCTTTTGGATAGTCATCATTGTTATACCAACAGCTTGTAAGATATTTCCTATTTCGTCCGGGTTTTTTCGTCCGTGGTCCGTCGTCCGTCGTCCGTCATCCGTCATACCGTCGAGGCGTCCGTCCGTCCGTCCGTCGTTCGTCCGTCCATCCGATGTCCGTCCGTCCGTCCGTCCGTCGTCCGTCCGTAAACAATTCTTGTTATCGCGATTTCTCAGGAACTACTACATGGATCTTTCTCAAATTTGGTACACAGGTTCCCCTTGGGGTCTAATTGTGCAAGATACCTTTTCTGGTCCGATTCCAAAATCCAGTATGGCCACAAGGCGGTCATCTTGGATTTCCCCCATCAAACCTTCTTATCGCGATTTCTCAGGAACTACTGCATGGATCTTTCTCAAATTCGGTACACAGGTTCCCCTTGTGGTCTAGTTGTGCAAGATAAGTTTTCTGGTCCGATTCCAAAATCCAGTATGGCCACAAGGCGGTCATCTTGGACTTCCCCCATCAAACCTTCTTATCGCGATTTCTCAGGAACTACTTCATGGACTTTCTCAAATTTGGTACACAGGTTCCCCTTGGGGTCTAGTTGTGCAAGATACCTTTCCTGGTGCGATTCGAAAATCCAATATGGCCACCAAGTGGCCATCTTGGATCTCACCATGCAACTTTGTTATCGTGATTTCTCAGGAAGTACTGCATGGATCTTTCTCAAATTCGATACATAAGTTCCCCTTGGGGTCTAGTTGTGCAAAATACCTTCTGCCGTCCGATTCGAAAATCCAATATGGCCGCCAGGTGGCCATCTTGAATTTCCTATTGAAACATTGTTATCGTGAATTCTCAGGAAGTACTCCATGGATCTTTCTGAAATTTGGTACACTGGTCCCACATGGGGCCTAGTTGTGCAAGATACCCTTTTTGGTCCGATTCGAAAATTCAAGTTACGCTTAAAATTAATACGGTATTCCCGAGTTGTGACATCGCATCACACGAGTCGGCGGATCAAACGGTGGGACACATTCTATATAGTGACTATAGAGAATATCCATACCTTCACCTTCCATATCAAGGAGTTCAAATAATTCGGAATTAAAATGTATTTCTTCAAATTTTAAATCAGTTTTCTTTAGTCCAATGAACTGCCCCACTGTTTCGTCTGCCGACGGGTCGACTACATGAAGGGACGTCACTCTTGTGACACGTTACAACTCGACAACTGTAGACTACTGCGTGTTTCGATCCAAGGCATATAATCAGGATTCAGACACTTTCGAAGTTTAAACATTACTGCGCGGATCCCTTCAGTATTAAGTAGTGTTCCATCTATTTTCAAGCATGGTATCTTAAAATAGATATCTCAAACTAGCCCAGTAAACAGAACAGAATTAGCATTCGTTCCTAATTATAAAATCTTAAGTATGTTTCATAGCTCATGCCAAAGGGTCAACGAGATGTGTCTTCGCTTCCAAAAAACACGTGCAAAAAAAATGATACAAAACGAAGACGAAAGATTCTCCGGACATTCAATTTCAGACGAATTTTGCTCTTTTCTCCTGTACTATAACAATCGACATAAGTACAGTTTCTAAAAATCTTGAAACTCCTTAAACTTAGAAAGATGATATCTTGGTGTTTTCCAGTGTCCCCTTTTCGATCTTTGTCGCTCAGATTCGAAATTCTGTAAACAAAATTAGAAATCAATCGTTTGTTCTTAGTAACAATGAACAAGAAGGTCCTCTTGTCATTAGCTTACAATTATCGGACAATGGTGGGCGCCAAGATCCTTCAGGATCTCTCGTTTTAATTCGATATAAATAATACCAAATAGTTAATAGGCTTGTGGTATCGTCGGCCTGATAAGGACGTACATAAGTTTAATCAACATTTATTTCTATCTTTAAACGCATCTGACATAGAAAGGAAGAAATGTATCCTGATGTGAGATTTTAACATTGACCTCTCTAAACCTGATACCCATAGCGTATCAATGGATTTTCTTGAAGTTATGGAATCACGCTACTTCTTTCCTCAGGTTACTAAGCCAACCAGAGTTAAATCTCATATACAACGCTTATCCACAATATTTTCATAAATTTTCTTGGAGATAGTCTTCGTGACTTCCGGTTGATAACACTGAGTACTTCCCCCATCTTTCACTTTCTGAAATTTCTAATCCAGTGATATCATACCGACAGGTAATGGCAGAAATGAAGAATTGTTTCCGAGATTGAACGATTCTGAGTGACGTGTATCAGGCAGATGCTAAACATTAATAATACCCTAGAATATGTTTTATTAAGTTTAATGTTAAAATACAGTGAGTGTTTCTAGGCGCATTAATGAGCCCTAGATAACCCCGGGAATCCGTAACTCTATCTGGTCTGGGCTTTTGGGACCGGTCCAGGCTTGGGGACCTACTTCGGTCCCCTTAATTATTTTTCTTAGCCCTTGAGCTAGGGGCGTGACATTTACCACACTAGACCCTTTGGTTAAGTGTGTGAATAAAATCCAAGATGCCCGCTTTGGTGACGTCACGGTGACGTCATTAAAAAAAGGCATTCTTTGGTCGATTTTTTATCAGATTTTTCGATTCTTTTCTTTGTGTAATACCTTCGCAAAAACTGCATAATAACTAAGTATCAATCTAATGCGAAATAATAGGTTTTGCCCAATTTCCTCTCGGAAAAGCAAACATTTTGAAGAAAAAATGACGAAAACATCACTTTTCTGGTACCTCACGTGGCTGCCATCCTGAACTTACCGTAACAAATTGAAACACAGTATCCGCCTCTCCAAAAAGAACTACGTTGAAAAGCTAAATGTAACCAACGTAACCATGATATTAAGGGGTCCTGGAAAAGCTTATATCAGCTGATGAATCGTAAGAAGCATTTGTAGTTGATAGAACGGAAGTAACCGGTAGCCGTATCATTGTTAATACATTTAATAAGTATTCAGAACGGTGGCATCTAACTTGGATTCCAAAATTCCTACCGTAGATCCTAAATTTAGCGAATATCTCGGCCACTCAACAATTGATCATCTTGATTTTACTCTCACGAAAACGTCTAATGTTCAGAACGTGATTATGTGTTTAACATCGGTATTTCAATGTCTCTTGTTAGGTTAGTCAATGACTTCATTTTGTCAATTTATCCCTTAAAACCGATACGGTAGCAGACGTATTTAAATCCGCGAACGTAACAGCTGTTTTAAAATACGGCGTCCCATGCTTTTTAGCCCACCATCACCAGATGGTGGGCTGTTCAAATCGCTTTTCGTCCGTGGTCCGTCATCCGTGGTCCGTCCATCCGTCCGTAAACTATTCTTGTTATCGCGATTTCTCAGGAACTACTTTATGGATCTTTCTCAAATTTGGTACAGAGGTTCCCCTCGGGATCTAGTTGTGCAAGATACCTTTTTTGGTCCGATTCGAAAATCCAATATGGCCACCAGGCAGCCATCTTGGATTTCCCCATGAAACCTTGTTATCGTGATTTCTCAGGAACTACTTCATGGATCTTTCTCAAATTTGGTACACAGGTTTCCCTTGGGGTCTAGTTGGTCCGATTCGAAAATCCAATGTGGTCACCAGGCAGCCATCTTGGATTTCCCCATGAAACTTTGTTATCGTCATTTCTCAGGAAGTGCTGCGTGGATCTTTCTCAAATCTGGTACACAGGTTCTACTTAGGGTCTAGTTATTCCCCCCCCCATCTAACTAGAGGGGGGGGCATATAGCGATGGCTTTGTCTGTCCGTCTGTCCATCCGTCTGTCCGTCTGTCCGTCTGTCCGTCCGAATTTCTTGTCCGGGCAATATCTCGGTTAATATTTGATGGACAGGATCGAAACTTGCATGGAATGTGGCCAGTGGCTCGTAGTTGTGCAGCGTGGAGTTTTTCCGAGTTCCGGTATAATTTTCAAGAGTTATGGCCCTTTTTCTGAAATCTCTGTGAATGGGACTTGTCCGGGCTGGATCTTGGTTAATATTGTATGGACAAGTATGAAATTTGCATGATGTGTGGTCAATGACCCACAGTTGTGCAGCGTAAAGTTTCTCCACGTTTCGCTTATATTTTCAAGAGTTATGGCCCTTTGTTCCTGAATTCTCCGTGAATTGGGACTTGTCCGAGCTGGATCTCGGTTAATATTGTATGGACAATTATGAAATTTGCAGGATGTGTGGTCAGTGCCCTGTAGTTGTGCAGCGTGAATTTTCTCCGCGTTTTGCATATATTTTCAAGAGTTATGGCCCTTTTTTCTTCAAATCTTTGTGAATTGGAACTTGTCCGGGCTGGATCTCGGTGAATATTGTATGAACAATTATGAAATTTGCAGGATATGTGATCAGTGCCCTGTAGTTGTGCATCGTGAAGTTTCGCATATATTTTCAAGAGTTATGGCCCTTTTTTCTTCAAATCTTTGTGAATTGGAACTTGTCCGGGCTGGATCTCGGTGAATATTGTATGAACAATTATGAAATTTGGTACACAGGTTCCCCTTGGGGTCTAGTTGTGCAAGATAACTTTTTTGGTCCGATTCGAAAATCCAATATGGCCACCAGGCAGCCATCTTGGATTTCCCCATGAAACTTTGTTATCGTCATTTCTCAGGAAGTGCTGCAAGGATCTTTTTCAAATTTGGTACACACGTTCCCCTTGGGGTCTAGGTGTGCAAGATGCCTTTTCTGGTCCGATTCGAAAATCCAATATGGTCACCAGGCAGCCATCTTGGATTTCCCCATGAAACTTTGTTATCGTCATTTCTCAGGAACTACTGCATGGATCTTTCTCAGATTTGGTACACAGGTTCCCCTTGGGGTCTAGGTGTGCAAGATAACTTTTTTGGTCCGATTCGAAAATCCAATATGGCCACCAGGCAGCCATCTTGGATTTCCCCATGAAACTTTGTTATCGTCATTTCTCAGGAAGTGCTGCAAGGATCTTTTTCAAATTTGGTACACACGTTCCCCTTGGGGTCTAGGTGTGCAAGATGCCTTTTCTGGTCCGATTCGAAAATCCAATATGGCCACCAGGCAGCCATCTTGGATTTCCCCATGAAACCTTGTTATCGTGATTTCTCAGGAACTACTTCATGGATCTTTCTCAAATTTGGTACACAGGTTTCCCTTGGGGTCTAGTTGGTCCGATTCGAAAATCCAATGTGGTCACCAGGCAGCCATCTTGGATTTCCCCATGAAACTTTGTTATCGTCATTTCTCAGGAAGTGCTGCGTGGATCTTTCTCAAATCTGGTACACAGGTTCTACTTAGGGTCTAGTTATGCCCCCCCCCTCTAACTAGAGGGGGGGCATATAGCGATGGCTTTGTCCGTCCGTCTGTCCGTCTGTCCATCCGTCTGTCCGTCTGTCCGTCTGTCCGTCCGAATTTCTTGTCCGGGCAATATCTCGGTTAATATTTGATGGACAGGATCGAAACTTGCATGGAATGTGGCCAGTGGCTCGTAGTTGTGCAGCGTGGAGTTTTTTCCGAGTTCCGGTATAAATTTCAAGAGTTATGGCCCTTTTTCTGAAATCTCTGTGAATGGGACTTGTCCGGGCTGGATCTTGGTTAATATTGTATGGACAAGTATGAAATTTGCATGATACGTGGTCAATGACCCACAGTTGTGCAGCGTAAAGTCCACGTTTCGCTTATATTTTCAAGAGTTATGGCCCTTTGTTCCTGAATTCTCCGTGAATTAGGACTTGTCCGGGCTGGATCTCGGTTAATATTGTATGGACAATTATGAAATTTGCAGGATGTGTGGTCAGTGCCCTGTAGTTGTGCAGCGTGAATTTTCTCCGCGTTTTGCATATATTTTCAAGAGTTATGGCCCTTTTTTCTTCAAATCTTTGTGAATTGGAACTTGTCCGGGCTGGATCTCGGTGAATATTGTATGAACAATTATGAAATTTGCAGGATATGTGATCAGTGCCCTGTAGTTGTGCATCGTGAAGTTTCGCATATATTTTCAAGAGTTATGGCCCTTTTTTCTTCAAATCTTTGTGAATTGGAACTTGTCCGGGCTGGATCTCGGTGAATATTGTATGAACAATTATGAAATTTGGTACACAGGTTCCCCTTGGGGTCTAGTTGTGCAAGATAACTTTTTTGGTCCGATTCGAAAATCCAATATGGCCACCAGGCAGCCATCTTGGATTTCCCCATGAAACTTTGTTATCGTCATTTCTCAGGAAGTGCTGCAAGGATCTTTTTCAAATTTGGTACACACGTTCCCCTTGGGGTCTAGGTGTGCAAGATGCCTTTTCTGGTCCGATTCGAAAATCCAATATGGTCACCAGGCAGCCATCTTGGATTTCCCCATGAAACTTTGTTATCGTCATTTCTCAGGAACTACTGCATGGATCTTTCTCAGATTTGGTACACAGGTTCCCCTTGGGGTCTAGGTGTGCAAGATGCCTTTTCTGGTCCGATTCGAAAATCCAATATGGTCACCAGGCAGCCATCTTGGATTTCCCCATGAAACTTTGTTATCGTCATTTCTCAGGAAGTGCTGCGTGTATCTTTCTCAAATTTGGTACACAGGTTCCACTTAGGGTCTAGTTGTGCAAGATACCTTTTTTGGTCCGATTCGAAAATCCAATATGGCCACCAGGCAGCCATGTTGGATTTCCCCATGAAAGCTTGTTATCGCGATTTCTCAGGAACTACTGCATGGATCTTTCTCAAATTTGGTACACAGGTTCCCCTTGGGGTCTAGTTGTGCAAGATACCTTTTTTGGTCCGATTCGAAAATGCAATATGGCCACCAGGCAGCCATCTTGGATTTCCCCATCAAACTTTGTTATCGTCATTTCTCAGGAAGTGCTGCGTGGATCTTTCTCAAATTTGGTACACAGGTTCCACTTAGGGTCTAGTTGTGCAAGAGACGTTTTCTGGTCCGATTCCAAAATCCATTACGGCCACAAGGCGGCCATCTTTGATTTCCCCGTGAAACATTTTTATCGTGATTTCTCAGGAACTACTGCGTGGATCTTTCTCAAATTCGGTACACAGGTTCCCCCTGTGGTCTAGTTGTGCAAGATAACATTTCTGGTCCGATTCGAAAATCCAATATGGCCACAAGGCTGCCATCTTGGATTTCCCTATGAAACCTTGTTATCGCGATTGCTCAGGAACTGCTACATGGATCTTTCTCAAATTTGATACATAGGTTCCCCTTGGGGTCTGGCTGTGCATAATACCTTTTGCGGTCCGATTCGAAAATCCAATATGGCCGCCAGGTGGCCATCTTGAATTTCCTCTTGAAACATTGTTATCGTGAATTCTCAGGAAGTACTTCATGGATCTTTCAGAAATTTGGTACACTGGTCCCACATGGGGCCCAGTTGTGCAAGATACCTTTTTTGGTCCGATTCGAAAATTCAAGTTACGCTTCAAATTAATACGGTATTCCCGAGTTGTGACATTGCATCACACGAGTCGGCGGATCAAACGGTGGGACATATTCTATATAGTGACACTAGAGAATATCCATACTTTCACCTTTCATATCAAGGAGTTCAAATAATTCGGAATTAAAATGTATTTCTTAAAATTTTAAGTCAGTTTTTTTAGTCCAGTGAACTGCCCCACTGTTTCGTCTGCCGACGGGTCAGCCACATGAACGGACGTCACTCTTGTGACACGTTACAACTCGACAACTGTAGACTACTGCGTGTTTCGATCCAAGGGAGATAATCAGGATTCAGACACTTTCGAAGTTTAAACATTACTGCGCGGATCCCTTCAGTATTAAGTATTGTACCATCTATTTTCGAGCATGGTATCTTAAAAGAGATATCTCAAACTAGCCCAGTAAACAGAACAGAATTGGCATTCGTTCCTAATTATAAAATCTCAAGTATGTTTCATAGCTCATGCCAAAGGGTCAAAGAGATTTGTCTTCGCTTCCTGTACCCAATGATGATACGTGCGAAAAAAAATAATACAAAACGAAGACGAAAGATCCTCCGGACATCCAATTTCAGGCTTACTTTGCTCTTTTCTCTTGTACTATAACAACCGACATAAGTACAGTTTCTAGAAATCTTGAAACTCCTTAAACTTAGAAGATGATATATTGGTGTTTTCCAGTGTCCCCTTTTCGATCTTTTTCGCTCTGATTCGAAATTCTGTAAACAAAATTAGAAATCAATCGTTTGTTCTTAGTAACAATGGACAAAAGGTCCTCTTGTCATTAGCTTACAATTATCGGACAATGGTGGGCGCCAAGATCCTTCAGGATCTCTCGTCTTAAATCGATATAAATAATACCAAATAGTTAATAGGCTTGTTTTATCGTCGGCCTGATAAGTTTAATAATATATAAGTTTTTCTATCTTTAAACTCATCTGACATAGAAAGGAAGAAATTTATCGTGATGTGAGATTTTAACATTGACCTCTTTAAACCTGATACCCAAAGCCCATCAAAGGATTTTCTTGAAGTTATGGAATCACACTACATGTACTTCTTTTCTCAGGTTACTAAGCCAGCCAGAGTTAAATCTCATATACAACGCTAATCCACAATATTTTCATAAATTTTCCTGGAGATAGTCTTCGTGACTTCTGGTTGATAACACTGAGTACTTCCCCTATCTTTCACTCTCTGAAATTTCTAATCCAGTGATATCATACCGACAGGTTGATAGTATAATGGCAGTAATGAAGAATTGTTTCCGAGATTGAACGATACTGAGTGACGTGTATCAGGCAGATGCTAACATTAATAATACCCTAGATTATGTTTTATTAAGTTTAATGTTAAAACACAATGAGTGTTTCTAGGCGCATTAATGAGCCCTAGATAACCCCGGGAATCCGTAACTCTATCTGGTCTGGACTTTTGGGACCGGTCCAGGCTTGGGGAGCTACTTCGGTCCCCTTAATTATTTTTCTCAGCCCTTGAGCTAGGGGCGTGACATTTACCACACTAGACCCTTTGGCTAAGTGTGTGAAAAAATCCAAGATGGCCGCTTTGATGACGTCACGGTGACGTCAATAAAAAAAGGCATTCTTTGGTCGATTTTTTATCAGATTTTTCGATTTTTTCTTTGTGTAATACCTTCGCAAAAACTGCATAATAACTAAGTATCAATCTAATGCGAAATAATAGGTTTTGCCCAATTTCCTCTCGGAAAACCAAACATTTTGAAGAAAAAATGACGAAAACATCACTTTTCTGGTACCTCACGTGGCTGCCATCTTGAACTTACCGTAACAAATTGAAACACAGTATCCGCCTCTCCAAAAAGAACTACGTTGAAAAGCTAAATGTAACCAACGTAACCATGATATTAAGGGGGCCTGGAAAAGCTTATATCAGCTGATGAATCGTAAGAAGCATTTGTAGTTGATAGAACGGAAATAACCGGTAGCCGTATCATTGTTAATACATTTAATAAGTATTCAGAACGGTGGCATCTAACTTGGATTCCAAAATTCCTACCGTAGATCTTAAATTTAGCGAATATCTCGGCCACTCAACAATTGATCATCTTGATTTTACTCTCACGAAAACGTCTAATGTTCAGAACGTGATTATGTGTTTGACATCGGTATTTCAATGTCTCTTGTTAAGTTAGTCAATGACTTCATTTTGTCAATTTATCCCTTAAAACCGACACGGTAGCAGACGCGAACGTAACAGCTGTTTTAAAATACGGCGTCCCATGCTTTTTAGCCCACCATCACCAGATGGTGGGCTGTTCAAATCGCTTTTCGTCCGTGGTCCGTCATCCGTGGTCCGTCCGTCCGTCCGTAAACAATTCTTGTTATCGCGATTTCTCAGGAACTACTTCATGGATCTTTCTCAAATTTGTTACACAGGTTCAACTTGGGGTCTAGTTGTGCAAGATACCTTTTTTGGTCCGATTCGAAAATCCAATATGGCCACAAGGCAGCCATCTTGGATTTCCCCATGAAACCTTGTTATCGTGATTTCTCAGGAACTACCCCATGGATCTTTCTCAAATTTGGTACACAGGTTTCCCTTGGGGTCTAGTTGTGCAAGATACCGTTTCTGGTCCGATTCGAAAATCCAATATGACCACCAGGCAGCCATCTTGGATTTCCCCATGAAACCTTGTTATCGCGATTTCTCAGGAACTATTGCATGGATCTTTCTCATATTTGGTACACAGGTTCCCCTTGAGGTCTAGTTGTACAAGAGACATCTTTTGGTCTGAATCGAAAATCCAATATGGTCACCAGGCGGCCATCTTAGACTTCCCCTTTAAATTTTGTTATCGTGATTTCTCAGGAAGTACTGCCTGGATCTTTCTCAAATTTGATACACAGGTTCCCCTTGTGGTCCAGTTGTGCAAGATACATTTTTTGGTCCGATTCGAAAATCCAATATGGCCACCAGGCAGCCATATTGGATTTCTCATGAAATCTTGTTATCGCAATTTCTCAGGCAGTACTGCATGGATCTTTCTCAAATTTGGTACACAGGTTCCCCTTGGTGTCTATTTGTGCAAGATACCTTACCTGGTCCGATTTGTAAATCCAGTATAGCCACCAGGCAGCCATCTTGGATTTCCCCATGAAACTTTATCGTAATTTCCCAGGAACTACTGCATGGATCTTTCTCAAATTTGGTACACAGATTCCCCTTAGGGTCTCGATACTGAAGGTGCCTTTTTTGGTCCGAATCGAAAATCCAATATGGCCACCAGGCAGCCATATTGGATTTCCCATGAAATCTTGTTATCGCAATTTCTCAGGCAGTACTGCATGGATCTTTCTCAAATTTGGTACACAGGTTCCCCTTGGTGTCTATTTGTGCAAGATACCTTACCTGGTCCGATTTGAAAATCCAGTATAGCCACCAGGCAGCCATCTTGGATTTCCCCATGAAACTTTATCGTAATTTCCCAGGAACTACTGCATGGATCTTTCTCAAATTTGGTACACAGATTCCCCTTAGGGTCTCGATACTGAAGATGCCTTTTTTGGTCCGAATCGAAAATCCAATATGGTCACCAGGCGGCCATCTTAGACTTCCCCATCAAATTTTGTTATCATGATTTCTCAGGAAGTACTGCCTGGATCTTTCTCAAATTTGATACACAGGTTCTCCTTGTGGTCCAGTTGTGCCAGATACCTTTTCTGGTCCGATTCCAAAATCCAATATGGCCACCAGGTGGCCATGTTGGATTTCCCCATGCAATCTTGTTATCGCAATTTCTCAGGAACTACTGCATGGATCTTTCTCAAGTTTGGTACACAGGTTCCCCTTGGGGTCTAGTTCTTTGGATTATGGACGCGGATATTCTCTAATGGACGACGGCTGGATTATGAATGATCGACTAGACGCTTGTAATTTAAGATATCTTTTCTGGTCCGATTCGAAAATCCAATATGGCCACCAGACAGCCATTGTGGACTTTCCCATGAAACCCTATCGCGATTTCTCAGGAACTACTGCATGATCTTTCTCAAATTTGGTACACAGGTTCCTCTTGGGGTCTAGTTGTGCAAGAAACCTTTGCTGGTCCGATTTGAAAACCCAATATGGCCATCTTGGATTTCCCCATGAAACTTTGTTATCGTCATTTCTCAGGAAGTACTGCATGGATCTTTCTCAAATTTGGTACACACACTCTAAATAACATTCAGGGATTATTCCTGAAAAATCAGGTTATATAACTGCAATTTTCAAGAATTTCAGCCTGAAATCCAGAACCATTTTCTGAATTCCAGAGCATTCACCACTGAATCCAGGGAATAATTGCTGAAATTCAGGGCGTTTGCCTCCCGAAACGTACTCCAAAATATATCCTTCGCAGATGACTCAAATGTTGGCTGCCCATCTAGAGATTTGAATCCTGTTGTTAGTACTGTGTCACACAAATTGGATAAAATCGATACATGGCTTTGTGCAAATCGCCTCTCGCTTAATGTAGAAAAACTAGATACATGATAGTTAGCCCAAATAGTAAACACATTAGACACGCTGTTTTGTAAATATATCTGTGTTTGAAATTGTAGAGGTAAACAATCTCACATTCCTTTGTTTTATTTATAACAATAACCTGGACTGGACCACACATATTGATAACATTTGTAACAAAAATGCTACCAGAAATATTGCCATTATAAATCATATAAAAAAAATCGGTGAATAAGAAAACCATATTCTTTATTATTCAGTGATATTTCCCGACCTATAATTGTACCATCCTCTGAGGTAATACCTGTGTGACTGCAAAAACGTGCAATCCGAATCATCACATTATCTAAAAAACCTGAACATACACAAACCGTCCTTCCTGAACCTAATATATTACCTGTGTAGAAACCAAACATGTATGTTACTTTATCTTCAGTCCAAAAAATTATGTATAATTGTAATATTTCGCCATTACGTTTTCTTTATTAGCCTAGATGTAGTTCACCGTTATCAGACAAGGGATCAGCATACTAACTTATATAGGACATTGTGTATATCATCAAAGTTACAGGACAACGGGAGTCGAACAAGCTCTCCCAATCCTCTGAGGTAATACCTGTGTGACTGCAAAAACGTGCAATCCGAATCATCACATTATCTAAAAAACCTGAACATACACAAACCGTCCTTCCTGAACCTAATATATTACCTGTGTAGAAACCAAACATGTATGTTACTTTATCTTCAGTCCAAAAAATTATGTATAATTGTAATATTTCGCCATTACGTTTTCTTTATTAGCCTAGATGTAGTTCACCGTTATCAGACAAGGGATCAGCATACTAACTTATATAGGACATTGTGTATATCATCAAAGTTACAGGACAACGGGAGTCGAACAAGCTCTCCCAAAATTTCTTCTTCATGGTTAACCTAACAGTCCTTCACTTTTTGTCTTAGATTTCAACATCAATATCCATTTTTTACCTGTCGCTTTCGTATACATATATATTTTGATGGGATAGAACGGGCTCATGGGTTTTTATTCCCTCAGTAGTAGTAAAAGAGCAAATTCCCTCTTTTTTATGCAAATGAGATGACGTCACGTGACTGCTCTCGTCCAATCAGAAGCGAGTATTTTTTTCAAATCCGTCACAGAGCTCTCGTCCAATCAGAAGCGAGTATTTTGCCCCGGTGCATTATGGGACATATCCAAGATGGCGGCGTCTGCCTTCTGGTTCAAGATGGCGGCACGTCCGGTGTCATCTCCGGCAATGTCCGGCCCTCTCCGGTATAATAGATAGCCTTTGCAGGTCAAAAATAGTTCTTTAATGTTTGTATTCGTCCGCGGTGATGCGGTCTGCCTCCGCGGGCAGAAAGTAGTCCCACGGAATGTACACCCTGCCTGGGGGGTTTCCCCCGGCCCGCTCACCTGTTTATTGTTGTTGCCTTGGACTAACCCATCAGAATAGTACTTATTACGTTGTAGAGCTACGTAGAGGCGTATATAACAGGTCGCTCTGCATCCTACACCTTCATTCCGGCGGAATGACGGAGACCCATGCGTCTCGGATTTTACAGCATGCGACCGTGGTTAATTCATTCACGGGTTACCGAGCGGTGGTTCGGTTCATGTTTGCAGATGGTGACGACAACGAGGGGCGACGCCAGATCCTGAAAGAGTTCACAGAAGCAGTCCTCGACAGAGTGCACTCGATGGAGAGGTGTGCCATCACTCACCACTACTGGACTATGACAGCCATCCTTGATGCGCGGGCTATGGACCAAGAGCGCTCACGCCGGAACCAGCGACGGCTGCTTGGTCTCGCCATGGTCTGTGCCCTATTGACCCTGGCGCTGCGGCATTGACAGTGGGCCCTGACTATAAATACGAGGGTCAGACACCGTGTGCGTCATTCAGCCTTCGTCATTAGATCAACCATGTCACCAGTCCTACGAGCCATCCGGTCCCTTACACCCAGGTGGGGTTACACGTCTATGAAGATAAAGTCACCCTCGTGGAAGATCGGGATGTCTGTGGGTGGGGTTCGGAGTACACATCCACTACCGTTACCCTACACCGTGATGGTTGGACCAAATTCAAGCAAGTGTTGTCTGGTGAGCTCGACGGAAACCTCATCCACCTCGAGAACGCCAACTATGTACACCGTGGACCCTTCTTTGCCCGTGTGGGGCGTTACCACGATCCTACGCAAAGCGTCACCCTACGCCCTGACCTGTGGACAGCCTTGGAGAAAGTGGTGCCTATTGTGGACCAGCTGTTTACACCGGACGAGCGGTCATCAGACCAGTTGAGGTGGGCTCGTGCTATTGAGCACGCGCTGGCTGAACCCAATGAACAACTGTCTAGTCATGAACCAGACGACGAGGCTGGACTATGACAGCTGAACTCAGTCAACCAACACAACGGTGGTAGAAACTTGTTATAAATAAACCATACTCTCCGGGTCCATCATCATTTTGTGGGAGCGCTGGGAGAAGGTGTTGGATAACTTATACTACAGTCCTGACAGTCCGGCTGCGTATAGTGCATTGTCGGCTCTCTATCGAGCGGCCAAACCCCAGGGGATACAACGTGCCCAAGTCCGAGATTGGTTAAGAAAACAAGACACCTATACCTTACATCGAGCTGTCCGTCGCCATTTTCTACGGAACCGGGTCATCGTGGGTGGAATAGATGCCCAGTGGCAAGCGGATTTGGTCGATATGGGTGCCTTTGCCAAACACAACGATGGGAATCGGTATATCTTGACGTGCATCGATATCCTATCGAAGTATGCGTGGGTGGTACCCATCCGGACGAAAACGGGGCCAAATCTCATAGCGGCGTTCAAAGACATCTTCAAGACCGGCCGCAAACCTTTGTATTTGCAAACCGACGAAGGCACGGAATTCCTCAACAGACCGTTCCAAGCCTGGGTTACAATCGAGCCTATCATCGAAGTATAGAGAGAGCCCCCATTACCGTGACCCAACGCAATGAAGCCCAAGTCCGGCATATCTTGTACCCCATACAACCGCAACGAGCACCGAAGGAGATGTTCAAGGTCGGGGACCCTGTACGGATCAGTAAAGTCAAGGGCAAGTTCGAGAAAAGTTACTTGCCCAACTGGAGCGATGAGCACCTCCTGATTAAACGGCGCCTACCCCGACAGCGGCGAGTCTATGAACTGGAAGACCTTCAAGGGGAACCGTTGCTAGGCACGTTTTACGAGATGGAATTACAGCCTGTCGTAAAAACACAGCAAGACTACTACACGGTGGAGCAGATTTTGAAAACGGAACGTCGACGTGGCAAGCTGTTTCATTTCGTGAAATGGCAAGGCTGGCCCAGATCCTTCAATTCCTGGGTCGCTGCCAACCAAGTGAAACGACTATAAAGCCAGACACCACTACCGTCATCCTTCATTCCACGTTCGACCATGAACACGGTGCAGCCCTCTCTGAACACAGCGTCTCCCAAAACGCGCAAAGCGCAAGTAGGCTTTGTGGTGATATTCCTAACCCTGCTGAGTGTGTTGTACGGATGTGTGTTTTACGACGTAGCCTATGTCAGCACGTTACTTAACCAACTGAGAACACCAGCCATCAGTGAAACCGGTCTACAGAGAGCACCAGTCAACTCCGTATCGAGCCCAGTCATCACCACACCCCGTGTACAAGCCACAACGAGCTCCACACCAAGTATAGAGTTAGAGTCAACCCCTACACCAAGTACACCTACTACGTCTGAAAACCCACCGGATTTCATCCCTCACAGTGAACAGACAACGACGATCAACGTTGTACCCACCACCATCATCAGCATCCCTGAAAGTGAACAGACAACGACGACCGACGTTGTACCCACCACTCCAGTGCACTCGTATCAAATTTACAAGAGCGGGTTACCACGACAGGGGATACACCTCCAACCATGGACCCCCGTTGGCAGCATCCCTTCACTTGCGTCATCGCAGGACCGACGGGCTCCGGCAAAACGCACTTCGTCAGGAAGCTCCTCGAACACGCACCCCAGCCATTGCCCGAGTCGTGTGGTGTTACGGAGAATGGCAGGCAGGGTATGCAGCAATGCCCCACATCACGTTCGTGGAAGGCCTACCCAACCTGACCGATTTGGATCCCGACACCTTGGTGGTTCTGGATGATCTCATGGCGGAGACGGACAGTCGGGTCACCCAACTCTTTACCAAAGGCAGCCATCATCGACGGCTCAGCATCATCTACATTGTGCAGAATCTGTTCAGTAAAAACAAAGAACGTCGGAACATCAGCTTAAATGCCCACTACATGGTGGTCTTCAAAAACCCGAGAGATACCACTCAACTACTGCACCTGGCGAGACAGATGTACCCTGGACGCACTGCGTTTGCATTGGAAGCCTTTAAAGATGCGACAACCCCTCAGCACGGGTATATGCTCTTCGACCTGAAGCAAGCCACCCCCGATCACCTTCGACTACGCACCGGCATCTTTCCCGGAGAGACTCACCACGTGTACACGCAAAAATAATGTAAACACACCCACAGTGGCTCCCCCAGCTGGGGTGTGTGTGTGTTTTGATGATGGGGAAAATAGAAAGAATGAATACCACATCATGGTTGATTTTTGTCTCTGTTCTCTGAGATAGATAAAAAGGGCAGGGTTGTGGGTTCTGGCATTAGTTGTACATGATGTCTGCACGAGTACGGAAGCACGCCCCGACGCTCCGTGTATTGAAGACGGCCCCACCGGAGTTGGTTCGAACCATCGTACGCGGTGCGGACCCTGACCTTGTACGCTGTCTGTGCGAGATCGGGTACAACCTGTTAAAAGGCAACGTACCACTGACTCCGGCTCAGAAGACCAAGTTGACCAAGCATAAGACAGGTCTGCGAACCTTAGTCCAGAAGCGAGTCTCTCAAACACAAAAGAACAAGGTGTTACAGAAAGGTGGATTTCTCGGGGCCATCTTAGCACCGTTGGCCGCTTCCGTGTTGGGTCCAGTATTGGGTGGACTCTTCGGCCGACAATGAACCACACGAAAAAAATGACCCTCGTCGAACCTCGGCTCCTTCAAAACCTCCAATCACCGTACCCCGTACCTTCTACGGTGAAGACGATAAACACCCTCGATGAAGAGATGCGTCAGATCTTACAACGACCGGGGTTAAGCGATAGTGAGAAAGTACAACAGTACAATGAGACTATTCAGCGGTACATGACGTTCATGGACCAATACAAAACCCTCTCTACCCCAGCACCACCACCACCACCACGCGACACACCACCGACCTCAGTACCGCTCCAACAGCCTTCATTACCAGGGGTACCACCCACAGCCCCACAGTGGGTCGAAGACGAAGTCCTGAAGAGTGTACCTGCATCGTTCAAGAAACAAGCTGGCCTGGTATTACAACGAATAAAACAGAATCCTAACATGACTTGGAATGATAAAGGTGAACTCCTGGTACAGAATCAGGTGGTTCCCGGTACCCACATGACGGATTTAGTGAATGACCTGATGCGTCAACGCAGGTCGCACACGGATCCTCGAGGATGGGAGGTCTTCGCTCAAGGCTTGAAAGACATGCATGTACCACAGGAATTGGTGGGGAACCCCCAGCGCTGGGCCTTTATGCAATCACCCAGTCGTGCACGACGACTCTCACCACAACCTTGGGAACCGGAGTCACCCCCCAAATCACCACCACGGCGGGCACCTACTTTTTCACCCCTTTTACCACGCCACCCCCTGCAACCACCAAGAGCTAAGTCACCGCGACCATCACGACGATTAGCGCCCACGGACTGGGAGAAGCATTAAAACCAACAGCAGCAGCAGGAACGCTCAGTCGTCATGTTTTACCTCACCCTACCCAGTAACAGCTCGGCTGATGTGTTTCCTGACAACACCTTGACCAAGTACGTGACCCAGTTACCGCAACCGTTGCATTTACCTGGACGCTGGGAATGTGGACTCGTGGATATCCAATACCTTTACTCGTGGTACAACGTGCGAGCCAATGAAGTATGGTACGAGGTGACCTACGAAGGACAAGAAACTCGACTCAAACTACCCGAAGGTCAATACGATTCCCCCAAGGAGTTCATGGGTGGACTGAGAAGTCTGATGCATTATAAGTCTCTACGAGACGTCACAAATACTTCAAAACCCATCAAATCTTTCCCCTTCAAAAATCATGTGGACTTCGATTACAACGCACACAACGACAAGGCCAATCTCACGCTCAGCCCCAACGTGAGTGTCGAACTCAGTCCTACCCTACAGCAAATGCTGGGTCTCGATCTACGGGGGTACGCTGGCCCCACCGGCGAGAGAGCCCACATCCCGATCGACATGCGTGGTGGTATGTATGGCCTGTACATCTACTCGGACGTGGTCGATGCACACATTGTCGGCGACAGCAACGTACCTCTACTGCGCGTCTGCCCGGTGAAAGGCACGTATGGAGCTCAAGTCACCCACAGTTTCAGGCATATCGTGTATCTACCGGTCAGTCAGACCGATATTAGCTCCATCGTCATCGATATAAGAGACGAGACCGGTCAACCGATTGCATTCGAGCGTGGGAAAGTGGTGCTGACACTTCATTTCCGTCAAGTCCGAGCGGTTCACTTTGCATAATGAAGGTGCCTTATCAATGCCATACAGCCAGTTACATCGATCATTACACCAAACAGGCCGGGGGTAGCTTTCCTGTTTTTGCAGGTACACGCATGCAACGAGGACATGGGCTGGGGAACATACTCGGGAGCATCGTCAAAACGTTCCTGCCCTTGGTGACGCGTGGGGTCAAAGCGATCGGCAAACAAGCGGTGCGCAGTGGACTACAAGTCGCGGGTGATGTCTTGGGCGGTGAGGCACCCAAAGAAGCACTGAAACGTCGAGCCAAGGAAGCAGGAGGCGTCTTGGTCACCAAAGCACAACGCACCGTAGGGAATAAAAGACCTGCACCACGGAGACCACGCACCAGTCGACGACCGATCCAGCGACGACGCACATCGAAGACCAAGGATATCTTTTCTTAAAGATGGCTTTCATCCATGCCGAGTCGTGTCCTTCTACCAACAGTGAATTTGATTTATGGACCGTCCCACCTACTCAGACCAGTGCCGAAGAGGGTCAATGGGTGGAACATCTGCCCCTTTCCAGCATTACAGCCACAGGCCCCATTGAATTCACCATCACCAACGCAGATACGACCTATGTGGATTTAGCCCACACGTACCTATATGTGAAAGCTAAAATCACCAATAAAGATGGGTCAGTCCTCAAAGCAGATGCACCCGTGGGTCCAGTGAATCTCTGGCTTCATTCGCTATTCCAGCAAGTGGATATAGCCCTGAGTGATAAACTGGTGAGCGCCTCGACCAACACGTACCCGTACCGAGCCTACATCGAAACACTGTTATCCTACGGGCGTGACGCTAAAAAGTCGTATTTGACAGCCCCGTTGTTCTACGAGATACCCCAGGCAAGACGGAAGCGAATCCCGATAATGATGGCTATACGGAGAGAGTGGATACCACAGCAGAGAGTCACTCGGTCGATATGATGGGATGTCTGCATGCGGACTTATTCATGCAAGACCGA